>JAIUCT010000012.1:1929319-2034980 GCA_021307375.1 Tetraneura akinire | reverse complement strand
ATATAATATAATATAATATAATATAATATAATATAATATAATATAATTATGTGTGACTCTAATGGAAAACGAAAGAAGGGTGTTGCCGAAAAGTTAAGAGAAAAAAAGAACACTTTTGGATAATGCAAAAATATGTGGTGATATTCATGTTATGTTTTCTAAATCGAAGGTATGCATTTACCTATAATTTTATATATTCACATTCTATACATTTTCAACTTAAGGGGCCTCTCTACTCCCAATATTTTTGTTAAAAACTACCTGAACGCTTGACAATAGTATTTGTAGTATCTGTGATCGGATTTCAATTTTGAAAGATTAGAATTGAGAAATAGGTGTTCTAGAGATCGTACGTCGTACTTTTGTCAATTTTTATTTTCTACTCACATAAAAAATGATTGAGTATTGTAAAAAATACATTTTTCAAAATATAATTAATAAATTATAATATTATAATAATATTGTCTTATTGTTAAAGTAGGAATGTAGGATTAACAAAATATTAAGCTCATCGTACCATTTGTTATAGTTTTAATATTCATACAATTTACTAATTACAAATAGTTGGAAACTAGTAACTACATATATAAATACTACTAAAATTTTTTACATGAGGTACTTTTTTTACAATCATGTAATCGTTGACGATAGTCACATACTATACTTGCAGTAAATATTGCTTCTGGTCTTCATTTTTGGTTATAATAAGCTTATTATTAGTCATAACTTATAACTCATAATAGTTTATTATAGTTTCAACTCATATTATAATCAATAATTACCTATTTATTATGTACCTAAGTATATAATATAAATATCAATAATAATCAATATAATATTATATTATATAATAAGACAAATATCTAGTTACGGCACTGGGTAGTGGGTGCATTATATGAACAAACAATACAATTTTCAAGTCTCTAAGTTTAATATATATATATCCATAAAATCCCTAAAGCTGCTTTCATGTCCATATCTAACAAAACTTCGCTCAAAATCATTTTTTCGAATGCGATGATTTATCATATAGTAATATCGATAAATTTAAATTTTGATATTATTCCTGTATCCCTTCCACAACAGTATCAACTCTTCTTCTTATACCTTAAAAAAAGAATTGTAATTTTATATGAGCTTCAACAAAATGTTTTTTATTAAAATTATTATAAAAATATTAAGAAATAATAAGAGGAATCATTATATGGATTCTTAGATTTTTTATTACACTAAAAATATCAACTTTACACCCATAAAAAAAATTGAGACTTTGGGATTCTTCTGAAAATTTCATGTCTAAGTTTAATATTATCTAAAAAATACCGTATTTTTTTCATTTTTTGATAGTTTTCCTATTGCATATACTCAATTTTCAGAAATTAGTAAAATAACCTAATTAAAGTACTAACTAACTTTTCTATCGGAAACAATGCTATCGTGAGAATCGAAGCATTATATCAAGTCATAAAATGTTTACATAGGTACTTACATAAGAAAAAACCCCCGTCGACCAATTCTACTGTCAGACGACGGTACAATAATCTAAAGGAAATAAATCTAATAAACTCAAGCTATTATTATATTTATATATATATTCCCTTTTTTTTTATGAAATTAATGACGTTATCATGTTTAAAGCCATAGAATAGGTACCTACCTACATACCTACCACCTACATTCGATTGTATATGTTATTGTTCAGGTTATTTTTATATTATATACCTGTAGACAAAAAATTATATATAAAGAAATATTGAAATGCACGGCGCCACTATAATGATATAATAGTTAACGAGATTAGTTAACTATCGAAGGGCGTTTTCCATTCAAACATCATCCGGTCCATTTCAGTTGATATTCTGCAGTAGGTACCTTTATACATAATAATAATAATTATAATAGCATTTGACAGGCGAAATTTATTATACTGGTTTGTCGTATGTGTTGATGGAGGGTATGTCGAATCGTTAGTATTACACGCGTTCGGTAGACATGACGCCATTCGTTTCTATAATAATATCCTAAATAATGTTGTAAGGTCGTACTGCGTGTATTATACAATAATACCCGGCGGACCACCATGATCAAAGTTAATGGTTTTACCATTCGGTAGCGCACATTTTATAACAAACACACCAATATTTTCAACAATATGCGATGACATTAATATAGGTAGCTATTATTCATTGAAATTCTATCATGGGTATAATTTTATTTATGTATACACACATAAAACGTTTATAACGTTCATATTTATATATAAATAATACTCACAGTAGGTAACAATAATGAAAAGTCGAGGACTAATAATTTATTATATTATTATATATTATATTGTACCTACACTTTGTATCGACACGTCTGTCGTAAAATATGCGATGAATGAAAAATTACGAATGTAAAAAGAACCTTTCTGCTTTTAACAATAATAATTGTGATTTATACTCGGATTATCCTCTTTCCATTCAATATCGCCATATCCGGTACAAATTGGCGGAACTTTTCAACCCTGGACTGAGAACAACTAACTCAATACTATTAATACTTGGACTTTATTTCTTGTACGTATAATATATAGCGAGAAATAAGTGTAAATGTGTGTGTATTTATTTTTTTTATGATTATTATTATAGATTTTATCAAAACCGTAAGGCCGTCCTCCCACTAAGACAACGCGACACGACGTGACGTCAACACGATTTAAAATAAGAAATTGCTTAGCAAAAAATCGTACGACTAAACTACTTAAGTTCTGCATACTATAAGCGATATTTCGGCAACTAAAACGGCTATAGTTACAAGCATATCATTCGTGTACGGTCCAAACTACAACTTTTTACCAAGCGATCGAAAGAACTAGTCGTCTACGATTAGTTGCTATTGTGTTGCATCGCAATCGCATTGCATCGCGTCAGTGGGGAAAACTTTATTTATTAATCCGCGTTATATAAAACGAACGATAATCACGCGATATTTCTTTTTTAAATCGTATCGCTTCGCTTTGTAGGAGGACATCCTAAGAGTGCTACGAATTATATAATAGAAGCACTCATAGTGGCGCCAAAGTCAAATATAAGGTGGGGCACACCTTAGATTATGTATGGTGTTTAATAAAATAATTTACCAATAATTAAGTTTTGAAATTAGGTATAATAAGAAATAAGTTTGATTAGTTCAAAAATAAATAATTATTATCATTAATTTAGATGAAAAGAAATAATATAAATTTATATTGAATACCATGGATCGAAATTCTATAGTCGTAGGGGAAGTCACATTACGATATATCAACTACAATAATAGAAGTGAATACAGATTTGTTATTACCAAAGCCCGTTAAAAATCTAAAAATCTAAAGTGAACGGTTCGAATATCGTTCATCGTTGACAGTTGACTGAAACAATATTAAAATTAAAATTAAAATTAAGATAATTGATAAGTATTAATTTATACATCTATTATGTTTAAATTTCTGGTCTTAGATCCTAACGTTATTATGTTTATCAAAAATATTAATTCTATATTCTGTAGTAGTATACCATAATAGTTATTTTTATAATAGATATTCAAATTACAGTAATAATAAAATGTAAAAGTGTAACGACAAGATAGTAACAATTTACTATTACACTAACACTGCCAATGTCTTGTCTCTTGTGCATCTCTAGAGTATATATTTTGAAAATTGAAATTAATAAAAAGTTGATTAAGAAATATGATGAATAAGGATAAATTAGAAACAATAATGATTATATCTTATGAAAGAAATGTACCTATGACCTATCAATAAATACGAATGAAATAATAAAAATTATTTAACAGTTTTGAAAAACATTTTTTAAATTTATTTTATTATATTATAAATGACATTATAATCACATTTATTAATATTATTTATTTTTATTATTACCTATTTAATTGTATATAATATATTAATATATTATGTATTGATGCATTTAAAAATTAAAGTTCCTATTTATTATAAAAAAAATGTATTGTATTCATTACTAAATTAAAATATAATTTGTAAAGTAATTTAAAATTTTTGTTAGTTTATTAATTCAGAGTATATTATAAACCACTTATTTAATAAGAACTATAAAGTAAAAAAAGGGAGTTTAATTGTTCTACCTTCTACACAATTTCCATTGTTCAAATAACAAATAAATTTTTTTTAAACATTTAAATACAGAAAATTATTATTATTATTCCTAATTTCCTTATTTTTTATTTATTTCTACCATATAATTGTTAAAATCATATATTCATAATATGATGATTGATGAAGCATAATTAAATTGATACAGTAGGATGTAGCAGTGAAGAGAATATTGTTGTATCGTACCTATTTTGATTAAAATTTAAATGTAATGAACTAATGACACATCATCGCATTCGCAAAAACGATTCTAAACAAAATTAAAACAGGTTATATTACATTAATTAAATTTTCACTCTTCAAATAGTGAGTTAAATATGCCCATGACATTCTTCTGTTCATTAATTGGGTGCACCCAATAAATACGATTACGTTGTTTTCTACGTAAACGCATACGACGATACAAGAGCCACATGGCAATAATGCGTTTTCGATTCATGTTGAAAACCAACTGATTGAAAATATAATATTGTCATTATACGATTAACAGGGAAAAAACCGTCGTGTATGAAAACAATTAATTTTAATCGTACGGACAAGGGACAAAACCGTTGTGATGTCTTGTGTGTGAAACAGGCCGTAGGTACCTATTTGTTATAAATTTTTGATTAAAATCTTCATATACTTATTAAAATGTATAATCATTTTAATTTAAATATCTACATAGGAGTTCAAATTCAAACCCTTTATGATGCATATAAATTATATACGAGTATGCCGTATGTGAATAATTAATAATAACATTTTAAAGTCTCTAAATAGAGTAGTTATCGTAAACTATTGAATAGATTTCGTCAACATTTCAGTTTCCGTGAATAATGCCATATTTTTGTTCTTAGGTAGTTTTTTTTCTATCTCATAAGATCAATTTTGAGAAATATGTAAAATTTTTATTGTACCAACTACATCCCTTTCATATTAGAATTTTATGCTATTCGTGGTATAATTAAACTATTTTTTTTTTTTATGTATTTCAAATGAATACATACAACATACAACCCCTCCCCCACCACAGAAAAAAAAGACATATATCAGCCTCGCTCAGAATGTAATACGTGTAATATAAAGTGGTGTGTAGTTGTCTGTTAGCAGTGGCGCCGAAGTATTTTTTAACCACCAGTTCAATGTACATCACCAACAACCAGTATTTGATTTGGAGAAAAAGAAGAAGGGGGACTATCAGACTATTTGCGTCCCCCTAATATGCTTAAGTACATGTAATATCATAGGTGATTTAATAATTAGTAGGGGTACGCTCAAAAAAATAAAAAATAGAAGAGGTACTCCGTCCCCCCGCGTACCCCCAAAATCAAGCACTGCCAACAACCCACCCCACATTTTATAACATAACATGACTAAATAGATATTAATCAATTATCATTTTTAATACTTTTATGGTATTATTGTATGGTAATCAATATTATTATTATTTGTTACAATACAACATTATTATATTACAATATTATTATCTTATACAATTTAACAAAATACCTATTCTAACATTTAGACCCACACCCACCCACCCATCTTTTTCACCAGGCTAAACATTATGTTAGGCGCCACTGTCTGTATTTTGCCCCACCTAATAAAATATTATATTTCGTCGTCACTGGCCGCAGCGCTATAATAGTATACTATGATGGCACTACCCCCTAGTTGCGAGTGCGGAACAGAACAGTATTTCATCTTACACCG
Source organism: Tetraneura akinire (assembly GCA_021307375.1). Lineage (NCBI taxonomy): Eukaryota > Metazoa > Arthropoda > Insecta > Hemiptera > Aphididae > Tetraneura > Tetraneura akinire. The sequence continues at coordinate 2,029,126 of JAIUCT010000012.1, read as the reverse complement.
TTCAGCGTGGTACCTAGTCACTTGAATCGTCTAACCAGCCTCAATTACGGTAAATATTATACATTTATTATTTATTATTTTTAATTTTTATTATATATATGAAAAACTTAGTCGTATATATAAAAATATAAATTAAATATAAATGATTTGCATATATGTAATAATTAAAAATTTATATTTTTATATTATATAAGATTAATATATGAGTTAACATATTTCTGATGATAATATATTATGAGTTTAATATAACTAATCAGTAATCACCGACTAAGAAATTCAAACTTTTTTCATGTACCGTTTCATAAAAACAATTAAAACTCCACTTCTTTCTTCCCTAGAGCATTTAACTAGCAAATCTTATTTTTTGTATTATTATAGATTATGTAGATTTTTTCTTTGTGTCACATATTGTTTTCGTTAGAAATGTATATTTAGCTTTAAATTTAGCAGTAAATTAATTACCATTATTATGTTATTATTAATTTAGCGTACGTTTCATTATTACTACTTTCATTCACCGTTGTCTAATTAATATTATTTTCTTACCTTTTCATTATTATTGTTTTAATTTTAGTTCTATTGTAAAATATTTAACGTTTAAACCTCATAATGTTCACACAAAAAGGTAATTACCCCATACACAGTGTTTCTTATTATTTTGATTTAGTAATATTATTTATAGTATACATAGAAAAATGATACTTTTAAAAATCCACATGTAAATAAATAAACTTATATTAATATAGTTTAATCTTTAATCTGATTTATTTATATTTTTACGCAAATTTTTGTATTTTGCTGTTAATGTAGGTATTAAGGTATTAATAATTGATCATAGTCCTAACGACTATGAGCCAGTATTGATGAAATTCGATCTACAGTCTTTGGCTGTAGACGCGTTACTTTAAACCAAGTATTTCTACAAAAGCATCTTGAAGGATTTATTGACTGTCTTCACAGTGTCTTGTAATACTTAGCCAAATTAATTTAAAAATATTATATTGTTCGATATATTCTATCTTTGCACCACTAATTACTTCCATAATCGATCGATTTATAGAATAATGCGTGTTGCCAATGAGGATCCGTCATTTTTATTTACCTAATTAAAATAATTTCCTTCATCTGTATATGTATATGTTACCGGCATTATCGGTAATCCAGGCAATGCCATTAATGACTAGGCGATGTCAGTATAATGACTGTGCACACCAGTCATTGTGGGAAATCGTTGTATATTTCCATAATATTGACTGATAAGTTTAGTCAATGTGGGTATAGTTTAGTAAATCGGTATTTTCTAAGCTAGTTATCGATTAGTTATCTTAATTTATCACATTACCTCTTCTCTCTAACAAAATAATCGTAAATACTTTCAATCGTGTTGCAGTAGTATCGTTGTGAAGTGTGTAGGACCTTTATAATTTTTGACAATGGAGTTAGAATTGTGAATCAATTAATTTATTATTGTTTAAAAAGGTCACAATAAATCATTTTTAAGTGTCGAGCAGCTAAGAAATTATATAATTCGAAGTGCCATAGTAGTTTATCTTGTGAAAATAAATAATAATAATAATTATACATGATTTTGTTGATTTAAATTATATTTTAATATATAAATGAAATACCCATATTGACTATCAATCGTAGGCATTTTATATATAGCCTAGACACTGTCAGCATTGCCTTACTTAATTAGCCACTGTTAATATTGACTAGTCATTACCGATAATGACTGTTTTCCGACATTGACGGTAACATATATAATTAATTTTTAACTTAAATTTAAATGTTATCCTACCTTATGTCATTTGTATTTTGGGTTGAGGCCTGTTCTGAATATAATAAATAAATAAATTTTTATTTAAAACTAATTATGACTTTATCAGTCTTGAAATCTATCATTTTATTTTAGAAAATCAGTATGTTTAAACGATTTTTATAATATTCTTAAATTTTACTAATATAATATATTTCTATTGATTTAAAAAAAAAGAATAGATACGTAAACATACGTATCGACATATCGTACGTATTATTAATTATATAATCATAGCTGAAATCGTGAATAATATACTACCTATACGTTTCATATTATGTGTCAAAATATTAATATCAGGTATGTAAGTGTTTACTGTTTACTTCACAATTTCACATAAATCTAATTGTATATCACACTTGCATATTTCATTATAACTTATAAGAACTACTCAAATGTCGATGTTATAATTAAAATCAATATAGATATTTTTCTTCAAACGTTTAATATACGAGTAGTTGACTGGACCAATTTTATTTATTTTTATTTCAAACTTACAAAGCATTCACATCATGATCACGATCAGAGTAACAAATAACTAATATGCGCGTTAACGTAATGCAATTAAACATCCAGTTACAAATAATATATTTTAGTTAAATAATATCTTTTAAGAATAATAGTTAGGCCAGGCAGGATTAATACTAAAATACATTGTTTCCAACGCATATATTACACGCAATATGCCAATATCTACGCTTTAGAAAGCATATTTTTATATTTATATATATTTCATTTCAGCTAAAATAATATAAACAGATATCGAAATATTTATAATATCATATAAGTCGTTATGTATTGTAATTGTATATAGAACTATTTAAAAAAAAAATTACCTATGCAAGTTCGTTGTTGTTTATTCGTCTTTAATCTATTAACCATGGCCATGCTATATTGACTATAGAAATTAATTATAATTACCTATCAACGATGACATCTCTGGTCGTCAGACATTATTCTCTACCATGCCACAGTACCTAGTTCATATTAATTCATTTAATTTTACTTGTTTTGTTTTCGATTTTAATATTTTCGTTTCGACTGTAAAATAATATAGAATCAAAGCTCTTAACGATAACGAAACCTCTGATGACTCGCCAGTGATTTGTGTTTATAGTTATTATAATTTTAATACTATATTAACTATTGGTGCTATATATTAAATTATCTTTTTCCTTAAAAAAAAAAAAAAATAATATTATAATTAATTGTACCTATTATGACATTTTCTTGAATTTCATCATCTATTATCGGTGTCACGCTTTTGTTATGTTTTGTAGTCATTGTAATTATATTTTTTACTATACTACTATAGTCTATAGTATTAGCATTCTCAAATCTGATTAATTTATCGAATATATCTATTATATACTATTCTCTATATACGTATAAGGTACTCTCTTAATTTTTTATCAACTGTTCAAAATTCTGATTCATATAGGATATAGGTAATATTATTCATTTCACGATATATCGCATAGAATCCATTCTTCTAGATTTTAACATTTTCTTGTAAAATTTTTTCTAATATGCATCATTTAATTCAGTTCATTTGACTCATCTTTTGATTTTGATCAGTGAACTATTTTATTATGTGAATTATGTGAGTATGTACATTGTATATAATACTGCAATCTATTTTTTTATTTTTCATTAAAGACAATACCAGTATATTGAATACAAAATTATTTTTCAAGCAAATATAAGGAAAAGATCTACCTATTTAGGTAGATATATAGGTATTTAGTTGTGTATTTACACAACTACGGAATAAACATCGAATTTAGTATAATCATCAAGAATTCTATATTATTATAGCTATACATAGGTGGGTATATTATTTTAGTGATGCTTATGATTGACATAATAATTAATAATAACTTCAAATTTTCAGTAATGGCCGTTAATAGAATGGATAAAAGCGCACATTTTTATTCAACAGGCAAAAGAAATAATTGGTGTTCACAGAAACAATTATGGACAATATTAATATTTGTATTGATGTTATTGAACTTAGCATATTCATCATCAATCTGCAAAAAAAAACAATATAGGTAAAGAATAAAGATAAAAAAGGAATAAAATTAAAAAATATATTTAAATCAGTATTACACTGTGTATAATGGTAAAGAATAACAAATTAACGATAACATTGTATAAACTAATAAAGATGACGCTTCATATTGTAACCACTTTTTTAACACAATTTTGGACAATATAAAAATTCAATAAGCGTGCAACGTTGCCACAATGTAAACCAATTCCAGGCGATTTGTATAATTGTATTTGTGGATTATTACACGAATCGAATATTCTATATATAATATTGTATAGGTATGAATAATTATTAGTAGACTGCAGTGCAGCACACTTAAACGCAAAGATTAATAGAGTAGGTAATACAAATTTGAGAAAGTTCGAGAAAGTAACTATGAGTATAATATTAGGTACATGTTACACGTACGTACAAGTATAAATGTTTATTCTGGATATGAATTTGACAACATCACATGAAACATCATCCCCAATCGTATCATTTTTAGGTACTAAATTGTTTTCTATTGTATAAATTGTATCATCCACAAACCACAATCGTGTTACGAAAAAGGTTTAACGTCCACAATCGGATCTCACCCCTTCTTATTTCCATAGACATAGTTTTACATAGAAAAAATATACCTATTCATTTATTCATTTAGAGTAGATTTTCAATACTTATATAAAAATATTGTCTAGTTAATGCTAATATTTACTGTAGTTACCTAACAAATTTTTTGAGTTGAACTGTAGTTTTCTTAAACGATGTAAAATCTTTAAAAATGATGAAAACCCGGAAAATTGGTATATTCAAAATATGAGTATAAATTTTATTTATTTATATTTTTTACTGTTTTATAGAATATAACTAAAATAACACCTAATCACCTGTATCCCTTCCACAGCAGTATCCAGTTAGGCTTTTTATATTTTCAACAGCTATAAAAACCAGTCGTAAATAATAATAATTATAATAATAATAATAATTATCACAATTCATTGGGATGCAGTTAAGCAAAAGTATTTAAGGTTTAATAAAATTTTCGTCGATTTTATTTTTAATATTATTGTAAAATATTGAAATATAATAAGAAAAATCCATATAAATATTGATTTTACTCACGTTTCAACTTTAAACACCAATAAAAAAAATTTATAATTGATATTTTTCTAATATTCGGAAAATACATTAACCAACATATACGTATGATTCAATAAAATTTTTAAAATAGTTAAAATTTTTTGTTCATTTTTTATAACTTTATTGTAAATTATTGATAAATAATAATAGAAATCCGCAAATATATACCATAAATATTGATTTTACTAGAATTTCAACTTAAAACACCTATATAAAAAAAAAAAAAAAATGAAACTTTAGATTTCCTAATATTTTAGAAATACTTTGTTATATATATATCAGCAGTATGCTTCAAAAAAATTTTCAACATTTTTTGCCTATTTTATTAATTATTATAAAAGATTGAGAAATAATAAGAATAATACTTGTTTTTTTTTTTTTTTAAGATTTTCGATTAAATTAAAAACAACTTTAAAAAGCCATAAATAAAATTGATAATTGTGATTTTTCTAATATTTGTATATCATGTTAAGTAGTATGGGCATATACTTCAGTAAAATTTTCACACCTTAAAACTTAGAATTTTACAAAACATTCAAAGTTCTATATTTTATAGAAAACTTAACGTAACGGTTCCAAAATTTTATCACATATATATTATTATAAAGTACCTATGTGAACACCCAATAAAAATTTTCAAGTCTCTTCAATATTGTCTGAGTTTTGTAAAAAATATTGAAATCGAATTCGTCAAAATTTCAGTTTTCGTAAAATATACCGTTTTTTCGTCATTTTTTAGTAGTTTCTACTTTCGCATAAGGTCAATTTTTTAAATTATAATAATGACTTAAATAAAGTACCAACTAGGTACATCTACTTTCTAACCGGAAACATTTTATGCTATTAGTGAAAATCGGAGCATTATTTCGGGTAGAAAAAGTGTCTTCATAAAAAAAAGACACATCATTGTAAAACTAATACATTCTTCGCTGTTCGTTTCTCTCAGAATCTAAAATAATAAATTTAAATTTATTATACTACAATTTGGCTATTAAATTAAAATAACGAAAATTCTATACTCAAAAAAAAAAAAAAGTTCGACATAAAATTCTCATCTAATAGTAGCCATAAGTAATTACCAACTGAGCCTATGATGATAAATATGGCATTGACTCTACTTATAATTTAAGAATTTCAAATTTGATTATTTTCATATATATTACATGCATAGTATTTATGTGTGTTTATTTTCAGTTCAATAATAAAAAATTTTAAATTTTCGTTTGTAGGTTTATATATTAGATATTTAATAAAATTTACAATTTTCAATTTAAGACCAGAAATTAAAATTTGTTCAACTATAATTCAAAAATTGGTGATTATAATAAATTATACGCTTTATGTGTAATTAAACATAAGTTAATTAATAGTTAGATTCATCTGCATCTTATTATATTATTAACAACTTATTTTTCTGAATTTAAATAAATAAATACATTTTCATATAATATAAGTAATATAATTTACCTAGGTACTAAATAATTATAATATAGGTAGGTATTTATTTATAATTTTAATACAATAATCATTAATTTTCTATGAATATTATGCTCATAGCTCATTGCTCACATAATAAATCTTAGAGTAGAAAAAATATATTTTATTAGTTGTTTATTTGTATTATGTATGTATCTATAATAAACATGAAACATAGGTACCTAAATATAATATATTCAATTATTATAATCAATTAAATATTATTAATATTATAGTTCCCAGAAGACCTCCAACTGTAGACATGGGAAGTTTTACAATTCATAAAAATTTTCTAACAATATTAAATAACTACCAAACTAGAGATATATTTATTTTTTGGCAAAATATAACTAAGACTGAAAAATGTGGAAAATATGTTAGTTATCTCGTCTACTGTACTCCAATTTTGATCAATAATAAAAGACCTCGGTTAGTATATTATATATATTTTTATTATTATTATTGAACGTTTGTATGTTTATAATAATATTATATGTTCATTATAAATCTTAATTTTAATTAATTTTTAAATATAGTCATATCCACAAGAAGAACACTACAAACAATTTTGCCAAGTTTAGAGGACTCAAGACAGACATTGGTTATAATTTTACAATATACTCGACCAATAAAAAAGGACGTTCCGTGGAGTATTCAATAATCAATGTGCCTAGTGAAACGAATAGTAAGTCTATTATACATATACCTACCTGCTACCTATCCGAAAGATATGTAAACATTTCCTTATTTTAAACTTTTACTATTTCTTTCTATTTCTTTTTTTTTTTACTTTTACTTTTAATTTTTTTTAATTTTTTTTTTTTATTTATAGGAATAACAAAAAAATTATCGCTCACGAAAACAACATTTGATGAAAGGGGATTGTTCCAACTTTCATGGACTAATTATGACGAATATAAACTAACTGACAGTTATCTGTTTAATAATTATAATAACACGTTATTTTGGTGCGAGACTCAAAAGTCCCATCCAAACTTGTGTTCTGTGAGTAAAATTATCATATTTTTTTATTATAATGTTATTATGGCGTTATTTAATTAAATAAATATAATATGTTATTTTTAATAATTTAAACTAATCGGTTCATTTATAGGGTTATTTGCATTGGACGCACGTGCCGAGTTCGTTGACCAGCTACAATGTCACCATAGCAGAAAAAAATCTTCAGAAAAACTATCGATTTTCTTTAAGCATAAACAGCTTCATTTCGACTGACAATCTTTACGCTATCAAATCGTACGCCAGCGGAATGATTTGGGAAACGTGCACAGTGGGTCCAAATAAAAGTACGGAAATCAGTTCAATATAGTTATTTCATAAATCATTTATATAGGTCAGTTATTATAATTTATAAAATATATTTTGATTAGTTCCTGGAAAGATCGAATACATTTGGGTCAATTTCGTTTCTTCGGTGAGTTTTGAAATACACTGGACGCTCGACTGTTCTGACAGGATAGTGAAAGTCGAAGGATATCATCTATATTACTGTCCTACAATCAGTAGATTCGACTCTGAGTGTACAGGTAAAAATTTCTATTTTGAGGTACCTATATAATAGGTAAAGCATAGTAAATACTTTTACTCAAAATATATATTTATTATTTATATATTATAAAATATAATTATATTATTATAATATATTATAATAGCTCATGTTAACAAATTTTTAATTTATACCTATATAATATACCTACATAGTTTTGTCATTATTATCTATTATTAGGACCCATCATTGACCAAATTTTACGCGCATCGCAGTCGTATAGAAACAATAGTATAATTTTGGAACATGGACGTTTTAGTGAAATAACTTCTCTCGCCGTAAAAGAACTCGAACCATTAACTACTTACAAGCTTCACCTGGCAGTAATTGTTGAAAATAACGTACAAGAAGGCATACTGAGTGATGCTGTATTCATAACCACAGAAGATGAAGGTAAGGAATGAATTGTTTAAGTATTTATAAACTAAATAAAACTAATTACCTATATTAATATAATGTAATTTTATTTTCTAGATAATATAAGACTTAAATTATTTCAATGATTATTTCAAGTATAGGTACCTAACCAACTATTATAACAAATTTTCAAAAATATATTTTTTTCTCAATATTGTAATAATTTAAAAAGTATAAGTTATAGTATTAAGTATATAATTTTTTTTCGACAAAAAGAAACTACTTTTTTTTTTATTAATAATAATATTTATTTATAAATTTATAATATAATAATAAATTAATTTATATATACATATTATATAATATATAATTTATATTATATTATTTTTTATTAATTTATAATATTTATAATATATTTATTTATAGGTAATTAAATATTAAATTTTATGAAATTATTTTAACATTATTTTAATCACTATTATACCATACCTACACTATTTATAGTTATCTCTATCATATATTATATTTTTATTTATAAGATGTGCAGTCAATACTGTATGTATTTCCTATAAAACCAAGGTGTTAGATGTGAATATGTAAATTTCAGAGTTTACTAATTAAAAAAAAAAAAAAAAAAAAAAATGACTCAATTGTTAATATAATAATTAGGTACATATTTTTCACTACATAACTCAAATACTTTGTATTTTTCAACTTTTGTGTTTTATAATATTATAATATTTAGAGCTTGCGGCACAACAAAATTTTGAATTTTGATTTATTTAATTTGGATTTTGGATGCATATTAATAAAATTGAAATAATAACTTTATACGAATTTATTTCAAATTGCATACTATAAATATATTTACATCACAAAATAAAAAACATCTATGTTTCAACCAGTAGATTATTAAAAAAAAAAAAAAAATCTGTAATTATATATATATAAATATATTTTATAAGTATATGAAATAAGTAGGTAATTAATAAATTTAAAACATGATTATCATAAATTATTTAAATTATTACTATATATACCTACAAAAAAACTCAAAATAAATAGCATTTTTAGGTTCCTCAATTAATTTTCCATCTACCTATACTACCTATCTTATTTATCATTAAAACTTTTAACTAGCCATAAAAACTTTCCATGTTGAAATTATTGTAATAGTAAAATGAATAATATACTTGTACAAACTGTAAACGACTATTGAATTATGTGGCAAATTTAGAACATAGTTAACAACATGAAATTGGTTATAAATTTATAATGTACTTTTATTTCATAATAATAATATAATCAATATTATATAACTATCACGATTTGATCGTAAGCTATTATGATTTTTCAATTCTTCATTAGCATTCAAATATTTATTATTAATTTTTTCAAATTCTTTTTCTTTAGCTACCAATTGAGTCATTTGTACCTCATATGTTTTTTGTGCTTCTTTCATGCCAGATAAATGTTGGTTTAATTTTGTTTTTAATCCATCAATTTAATTTTACTTTGTTGGTTTTCAGTTTGTTGATTTTGTAATTCATGATTAAACTTATTAATATTTTCTTGCACTGAACCATTATCTTCATCAGTAAATAATATGTTTCCAGAATTCAACAATCTTATTTTTTAACTATTTCTTCTAAATCTAATGCGTTTTTTTTATTCTCTTCATCAAATCCTGCATTATTTTCATTGAAATCATTTATTTCCTTTTGTTTTGCATCAAAATTTATTTTACTACCTACTATTAATTTGTTTTTGTAAATTTTTTTTTTCTTCGCTGTTAATGTTACTTTTACATCCATTTACTTTAAGTTGTACAGTACATTTTTCTATTAAATTTTTTTTTAATTTTAATTTTACCTTGTAATGATAAAGTGTCATTATTATTACTGTGTTCATCCATCGCTTGAATGTCATCATCTAGTATCTTTAATGTTTCTTTAGATTTTACATATTTATAATATTCAATTTTTTCACTTTGTTTTATTAATTGTCCTTGAACCATATTTAATTCTTCCAACATTTCCTTTTTTTTTCAATAGATTTCATTGTTAGAATTATTTCTTCATTAACAGTATCTCTAATTTCTTTTAATTTACTCTTTTCTACAAATTGTTAATTCCAAACTTTTTTTTTAGTTTCATACATAGTCGTACCGACTGCCTCTTCAATCATCGATAATGATTCTATAGGTTTCATATTTAAAACTTTTGTTATTTTACCTTGTGTAATAATAAAATGAGGATTGTTTGCATTCATTTGTAATGAATTAAAGAAGTCCATAATTTTTTTAGCTGGTACAGCAACATCATTAATTTTGTATGTATTTTTAGAACCCATTCCAACTTCACGAGAAATTACAATTTCATCATTATTATTATAATATGGTGCAGATCTTGATTTATCTCTATTATCAAATGTTATAGTGACAGTAGCTGTATGAACACCAGCTTGTCCACTTTTATATATTACATCTTGCATTGTTGCGGCACGTATAGTATTCATAGATGAAATACCCAAAGTAAAGCACATGCATAGAAATATGGAGTTAAAACAATACTAAAAAGTTACATTTGCTTTTAGCTTTTACATTGGCATTAAAAATAATTAATATTACATTGTTTTCCTTAGTTGTTCTGATACTACACATTGTTTTAATTTAACACTAGATTATAAATTCAAATTCACATTAATTTAATATTTAGAAACACTACTAATCCATCACTAAAAGGTGAATTAAAATAAAATAAGTCAAAATGTAGAAAAAACAAAAAATATATTTATTATTATTATTATTATATACATATGTTATTTATAACAAAATTGTTTAAATATAACATAAAAATTATATAAATTATGACATTATGTACACAAACTTTTACAAATTTTACATATAGATTGATAGATACAATAAAATTCTGAGTTTAAAATTAAAAATAGGTACCTAATAATTAATACATTTTATTTACATTTTTATATTAAATATTATAATAAAATCATGATTGTAGTAATAGGTGGAGCACTAATAATAGATAGGTAAGTATGAGGTAAATTTAAGTAACTAGTTATAGATTATATTACATTCTACATTTATAATATTTAAATATATACAATACATATAAACATAACTATTCAAGAACATAATAGGTAGGTACCTACAAGTATAATCGTAATACAATTAATTATATAAATACATAATTAAAAATAAATAAGAATACATTTTAAATATAAAATATAAGGTATATAAAAATATAAGAACAATTTAGGCCGAAGTATGATTTAAAACAACTATCTAATGCTTTCAATGGGCTATTGAACGTCCATAGTTGATTATCCACAGGAACATAACTTTGATTTACAGAGCATATGTCATCATTAGGGCTCGGATTTTAATGCACTGAAAAAACCGAAAAATGCCCAATCAAAAAATGCATTTATGACCTAAAAACTTTAAAAAATGACTTAAAAAATGCTCTAAAAATTTTTTTCAAAATAAAAACATAATATAATTGTATAAAAGTACTCATTTTTTTTAAAATTAAAAAAAATTAGTGTTATAAAAAAAATATTATTGTTTTATAGGTATTATAAAAAATTGAATTTGAGCCATGTGAATAATTTTGAAACAGAAATGATACAATAACACAATATTTGCATAATTAAATCAATTAAATAATTTCTTTTAATTTATCTGTATTACCTGTAGAGTATTAAAAATATTACATTGAACAATAATTCTTTGATATTTTCAAATTTAAATGATCGGCAGTTGTCAGCTAATAAATTTTTATAAATCAAAATGTAATTGACAATCGTTCAATGAGGAGATACCCAAATAAAATTGTATATAATTGACTAATCAGTTTATGTGTTATTGTAGCTGGGCGTGCATGTATAGTATTGTAATCGACTGATTAAATTAATGGTTAATAATGAATAAATAGTACAAAATTATACAAATATTTTATATTTTAATATTAATATAATATTTTTTTTTAAGAAATAGGTAAAAATGATCTAAAACTATAAAAATGCACAAACAATTTTAAAATATGCCATAAAAAATCAAAAACATCAAAAAAAGGAAATAAATGCTCCAAAAAAATTTGTTATTAGAATAACGAGTTCTTAAAACACATTTATAGCTTGAAAAGCATCGTGTCAAGCATTAAAAAAAAAAGATGCAATTGCATTAAAATCCGAGCGCTAGTCATCATCATCACCAACTAAGAACAAAAATGGCTGTATAGTACACCCATATTCACAATACTTCGTTTGTCTTTTTGTAATTTCTGACTCTATCATTGAAATATTCTGTGAAAAAAAATTATTATATTAATAATTAATATTTTATTAAGTTAATACTAAAAAACAATTTAAAATAGTATCAGATCTTACCGATACAAATTTTGCAAAAGATTTCAATGATTCTTCCCAAGATGTCTTCCAATTCGTATAACTCACTATAACCATAAACCATACATTTATTATAAAATACCATAATATTTAACTTAAATTATTAAATAAGGCATATAATAACATATTTTCAATATTACATTTAACATTCCTACAAATACCAATTTAATGGTTATAGACTACCAAATAATACTTAATCAAGTTCATATTCACATACAATTCATATTTATTTTAAACATTTTTCTTGATAGCAATGATGTCATTAAATTAGTACGCCACTGGAGTTATAATAAATGTATACGCCTCTAAAGTTAAATAAAAATAGCTAAACTCAAATTATAGAGTTAACTTAACTTACAAATTTCTATGCGTGCATATTGCATTTAAAATATTTGATTTTCCTGTACCATTTAACCCAGTTATAGCATTAAATTCTGGATCAAGGCCATTCAATTCTATTCGTTTTTCATATGACTTGAAACCATCAATAACTAATGATTTTATGTGCATTTTTTATCTGAAAAAAAAAATTATAATTAAGTAATAACTATATATATATATATAAATAAAAAAAAATTTCATATTAAATTTTTTTTTTTTTTTTTTTTTTGTAGGTACCTAATAATTTAAAAAATGTACTATCCAAATATTATATATTAATGTATAGTATAATAATACAAAATTACCTAATATTCACCTTCTAATATTTAACATCTAAAACTATAGTACTATAATACTTACATTATCGACAAAAATTTTACACACACCTTTTCACAAATAATTAACAATGCATAATATAATATTATTTATCAACGTACTTAATATAGTATTTAAAGATAATAATATTTCTATAATACATTACATAATAAATTTAATTTGAGAACATTTTATTTCTGTATACTACGGCTAAACATAACAAACCAGATCACCATTAATATTTATAAATACGTTGCATAAAAAATATAATAATATAGTTTTATATATTGCTTTGTGTTTTAGGTTAGGTAATATTTAGTATAAGGTATATGGTTTAAAACTTTTAACGAATTGTTTTACTTGTGGACTTGTGGTCATTTGGCATTATACACGAATACACTATTAAAGTTAGTTTAACCCATAGAATAAAGATAAGGTTGGTTTAACCGTAGATTGGATTAGTTAATTTATTTGGAAAGTTTTATTTTAATTATCATTGTTGTTTGTTAAACATTAGTAATAAAAAATAATTATTATTGGTATTTGGTAAACATTAGAAACATTAATTAATTATATTATTATTTTGAAAACTAAAATATAAAACTAAAACTAAATATTTAAAATTAATTAATCATATAAAAATATTAAATAAACATTTTTTAATTGATAATAATGTACCTATAATTGAAAACCGATTCACTTAATGGTAATCTATGTTTACCTCTTCCTGGAAATGGACGCATAAGGTTCTCTAGAAGTGGAAAAGCTTCATCTGCTACTACATAGAATGGGATTGGTCCATTTTTAGAATCGATATCTTTTGGAGCAGGAAAATTTAATGTGTTGTGTATTATACCTTTGCCCATTTCAGAATTTGAAAAAACTCCACCATCACTACATCTTCCTGGTGCTCCGATATCCACAATAATAAAATTGTAGTTTGCGTCACACATTGCCAGTAGTATAATACTATGAGATCCCTTATAATTGTAATAAGAAGAACCTGAGTTTGCAAATGCCTATAAAATTTACATTTATTAATACAATAATAATTTCATATTAATTATTTAAAATATATAAGGTGTTACAAATGTTAATATTAATCACCTGGTGTACAATGTGTTTGCCATCAATGCTGCCACAACAATTAGGCATTTGCCACTTATTTTCAAATTCATTTGCTATTTCTATCCATTTATTTCTGTTAGGTAAAATTAATACCTACACAAAAATTAATTAATAATTATTTTATATAGTTGGTCTTTTGGATAAGTCTTTATTTAAGTATATGATATACTTATAAAGAACCATAAATTAGCATTAGCGTGTAAGCACATACTTTTTGATTTAAAGTTTCCCATAAACAATTGCAACACTGCAGTATTAAATTGGAAACTGTTGTCTTTCCTATCCGAAAAGAATACATTATAGACATCATGGATTCCTCAGATGCAAGATATCTATAATGGTAATATAATTGGTCATTAGCTCATGAACAAATAACTAAAAAATTCAATAATTTTTAGACGTATAACTAATCAAGTCATAATATCACTGGTAACATTAGTTTTACAATATAATATTTAAATTAATTTTACAAACATATTATTGTCATATAAAAAATATATTCAATCAAAATAAAATAAATACTCATATTTATGTTAAAAGCTATAAATTAAATTAGTAATCAAGATATTTTACCGTAATGTTGCTGACAAGATTTCTCCAACTGATAATATATCAGGTCTACTTGGCATGCGTGATAGTTTAGGACCAATGATGCATAATAACTCTTCAAATGTACTAGCTTTCATTCTAATAAAATTTTGATATAGTGCTGAATTTGACAATTGTTGTTCATTAATTAGGCAATTAGAGTGGCCATGCCTTTGTCTTTCTTTTAAAAATGGCTTAACATGCCATCTAGGTTTAGCTCTGGTAAATGTATTCAAATTTTATTATAAAAATAATATTATTAAGTAGGTACCATTCAATAATAATACTTTACCTCATTTTTTTTTTCTTAATATGTAAAATTGACATGTATATAAGAATTAATTTTCTTCTATACAGTAAACTCTCTGCATTAAATTTTTTAATTTTGTAATACATGAAGATATATAAATTTTCATAAAACAAATGGCAAATAGGTATACTCGTATATATTAATATATTCTATAAAACAAAAATATGAAAAAATTATAAATTTTTTGTAAATTCAAAAAAAATATATTAAATATTAAATAATTATTGGATTTGGATATCAATTCATAAATTGTATATATTATCACAGATAGTATAACCATAATGACCTATGATAACCCTATGAAAACCTATGAAAACGAAATAAAACAAACGGTGAACTATCATATTGACCGTGTACGTGCACGTACACACGAACGTTGTAGTGGAGACCCGCCTTTACGACGGCCAATCAGAAGTCGATACAAGCCACACGACACGACGTAGCTGTGATACCACCTTCAGCTCTATGACACGAATTAAGGATATACATGACGGGACATGACAAGATGGGAGGGTGTGGAGTGGGTGTCCACGAAATGATATTGAGTGGGCGGAGGTCGGTGTAGTCAATTATCAACAGTAGCTCTACTAGCGGCTATTCCCGCTCAAAATTATCTTTGTTCATGATCAAGTATCAAATATTAATTCGGTAACCAGTAACCACTTTGGTAATTACAAATAATATAAACTAGAGAGCCTAGATTCTTATCTAGGCTCTCCAATATAAACTAAAAGTCATAGATAATAGAAGTCTTCTATTATCTATACTAAAAGTAATATATAGAAGTGATAAGGTGATTTTTAAGAGTTTTCTGATTGCCGTAAACGTAAATTCCGTCAGAAGAGAATTGTGTAAACTTTGAATTTTAAAATGTACGTCAATTTACAAGTGCATACAGGATACAGATACAATGGATTAAATGTAAGTCGTAAGTACTTATACAGAAATATTAATTTATTCGCAGTATGATCAAATATTAAGTGATTGAACAATAGATGTTAAAAACGTCATGTGCTCATTGTTCAAAGAGAATCGTTAATAGGATTTGAATTGTATTTATAATTTCATTATTCATTAAAATTTAATGGATAAAAGTTATTTTGTTTTATTTTGATTTTATATAATACGTTGATAGGTGTAATGGTATACCAGGGCCGTCGTTAGGGTAGGCAATGTAGGCACTTGCCTTGGGCCCCGCTTTTACGTGGGCCTCGCAGCTTAGATAGTTAAATATTTTATTTTATGACGTATTAGGTAATAATAATTAAGAATATAATATACTATATCACGGCAGTAATGTTAAGCTCGTAAGTACTTAATTCTTAAATAAATCAGATCATCGAATACAAAGTTAATACGAAACAAGCATAACAGCATAAGGCACTATTGTAATATTATAGAAGTTATTTATTTACAGTTAACTATTATTTGGACCCCGCATTTTAGAAATTGCTTAAGGCCACTTAAATGTAACGACGGCTCTGTGGTATACCTATTGAATATTTTATTTATAATTATACTTAATATTACAGCTACAAAAAATATAAATGGTCGTTAACAAAATGAAGACAAATGCCACGAAATATTCAACAACTTGAATATATGGTAAACTACGAGTATGTTCTACAGCATCCAAAAGTTGCTACAGGAAAGTTAACGACGCTGAATTCTAAAAATGGTTTCAAGAAAAACTAGTATTACATTATTAATAATATGAAAAATTCAAAAAATGTTAAGTCATGGAAAGAAGTAAGTTATATGTTATGTATACCTATTTTAGATTCTGAACGAAGTGAAGAATGTATTGGTTTTACAATGGTGTGCGTCTTTTTTTTTTTTCAATAATTAAACACTTAAGTACATTCCTTTTTTGTAATATTTACAATCACAATATTAAATTAATACATAAAATTTAATAATTAATGTTACCTATAAAAATTTTTAGTCTTTTAGTTACTTTTATTCAAATTTTTTTCACAAGTGTTGCATACAAATAAAATTGTATCATTAACCCCTATATCACAGTATTCATTGGTAGTGAAGCAATATTTATGACATTTATAAGAACAAAATTCACAATCAATACCAGTCTTAATATTAGTTATAATACTATCACATTTTACACAAATTTCTTCACTTTTATACATATTTGAACAAGACTTATTGCTTGAATCATCTGTACATGTTGAAATTAAAATATCATTTGAAAGCTGTTGAGATTCATTTTGAGTAAGAAGTCCACTTGTTGATGGTTTATTTACAGATTTTAAGTTGGTTTTTTTTGGTTTTGTCAATTTATTTTTAAGTCTTTTTTTCTCTGTTCTTTTTTTTTTCATCTTCTAAAACATTTTTGTTTCTTATTTTTCTTTCTTTTTCTAATCTTAATTCCTAATTAAAGTTTATAAAACACATTTAGAATAAATAAAATAATCACAGTGATTAAGTATTAATTTTAATATAAAGTTGTATCTTTGTTCATCATTAATTATTGTTATAGAATTTTTCATTCAACTACATGTATATTATAATACTTAATACCTTTGTCTATCTATAGTAAAATATTGATAATGTTTAATATAGGTATTGGTTGGTATAAATCATTTATGCGCCGTCATCCAAATATATCTGTATGAACCACTGAGCATGTGACTGCTGCAAATGCTTGTTTAAGTGAGAAGGACATAAGAAAATGGTTTGACGATATCTACCTGTACCTGAAAGAAGAAGGCTTGAGTGACATACTAAATGACCCTTCCAGAACATTTAACGGTGATGAAACAAGTTTTTCTTTATGCCCAAAAACTAAATCTGTATTAGCTCCCAAGGGTTCAAAGGATGTTTATGAAGTAGCCATTGGGAATTCAAAAGAAAATTTAACTGTGATGTTCACATTTAGTGCTGCAGGAGTCATGTGTCATCCAATGATAGTTTTTAATTATAAAAGAATACCGCAAGACATTGTCAATTCAGTACCTTCTAACTGGGGCATTGGACATTCTGAAAGTGGTTGGATGAAGTCTGAAACTTTCTATGAATTTGTTGCAAATATATTTCACCCATTTTTGTTAGTTAATAATATAAAACTACCAGTAATTTTGTTTGTAGATGGCCACAAGAGTCATCTTACTTATGAGCTAAGCAAACTATGTACTGACTTGCAAATAATATTAATTGCCTTATACCCTAATTCAACAAGGATTTTACAGCCAGCTGACGTGGCTACATTTAGACCACTAAAGGAGGGTTGGAAAAAAGGAGTTTTTGAATGGAGAAAACAAAAATTTGTAAGTACAGCTGTGACAAAAAAGGATTTTACTCCAATAATAAATAAAGTAATAAGTGAAACAATAAAACCAGAAATTTAAAAAAATGGATTTAAAGCCTGTGGAATTTATCCTTGAAATCCTGATCATATTAATTTCAGTAAATTAAAGCCTTGGTAAAAGTCTAGAAGTAGTTGAACCAATTAATTCCACAAATAATTTATCCAGCATTTATTTGGACTTAAATATATTTTGTAATCTTGTTGGTCCTGAAATTTTAAATCAATTGAATAATGTTTATTATTCTTTAGAACCTAAATCTCTATCTAAAGAATTACAAGCATTATTCAAATTGCATAATTTTTTAAAAGATAAAACAGAAAATAAACCTGTAGACACTATTAAAAATACAAATTAATATATAATAATTGGTAATTTAAATGAAGAAGAAAAATATAATGATAATATTGCAGAAATAAATTATTTGTCAGATGAAAATTGTTTTATAACACATAATTATGTTCAATTAGATGAAAATACTATTTATATAACAACTGAAAATAATATTGAAATTGAGCAACAATTAATTAAAGATTCTGAGTCTGTAGATAAATAAAAAAAAGACAATGATTTAAATACTGAAGATGATGGAAATAATATACATATGACTATGGAAAATACTGTTTTTCATTTATAACAGACAACCAAAAAAGATATAACACCAGAAAAGAGTTTTGAGATTCCAAATGCCACTAATCCAAAAATATTTGAAGAATTTGAAGAATGTAAAAGACTAACACCACCTACAAAGAAAAAAAAACTGCAAATTTCTCCAATAGATTCTTGTTTGATATGGCCAGTGACACCAGAACGCAAAAGTAAACGAAACAGTGAAACAGTTCCATTTGTATTATCTTCAAAAATGTGGCAAAGTATGTATGAGCAAAAACTTAAGAAAATACTCACCTATTTTACTTTTTAGGAAAATAATATTCAATGTTAGCTTTGATGAAGATGAATAAATATTAAATATTAACCCATTGGTACTAACTTTAAGGCCAAATACTTACTACTATAGTATAAGGTTTGTAATGATATAGTGTTAATATTTCAATAGTTAAAATAATTATTGTTTTTTTTTTTTTTTTAATTAGATTTACCAAATAAGAGTATAAATGAGTTGGAACAATTTATAAATACAATTGAATGCAGTAATTATGTAGTATTATTACCTCGTTATGGTGATGATATTAGTTTCAAAAATATATTACAAGAAATTGCAATTATTATATCTCTATTGGTCCATTTCAATCAACTATAAAAACAACAAGTGCTCTTTTTACATTTTTTTAATACAAAGTGTGCAATGCTGGGTGTTCCATGAGGTTTGTCTTAGCTAATTACTATTGATCTATTATATATTTTTAAAACATGTTTATGTATAATTGTATAAACAATTCACAATATTCGTTAGTATAATTTTTTTTTTTTTTTTATTGAGTACTTATTTAAAATTAAAATTAAATAAATCTTTGTTTTCATATTAATCAAAATATTGAGAGAGATTAGCCAAATTGTAGTTTTAATTTATTTTAAAATTATAAAATTTAATTGAAAAAAATATAGGCTAATTTTATGGCTAAATGAATTTTTGGCTAATTAAACATCAAATACTGTATCAGTACTATCAGTAAATAGTGCTAAATAATATAATAAAAATTGCAAAAATGTTTTGCAGTTCTAATGGTATTTCGAGAAATTGTTGTTGGATGGGGTAGTAAATTATCAATATCCAGATATCCATACTTTGGATCCAAATTAACTAAATATTGTAAAAGTAATTTAAAACCATTTCCATCCACAAACTCAAAAGAACGTAAATCCAAGCTACACATTTTCAAACACTTTTCTACCATTTCATTCGCAACTTGTGTAGGAATATTTTTTTTCAAAATAATTGTCAATACTTATTGTAGATCTATTGACTAATACACATTTATGCCTCTTTAAGTGTGATGTTCCATTGGAGGGAGTATAACTTAAAAGTATTTTACATTTTGTACAACTTAAAAAACCTGTATCTATTTCATTTTTATAAAAAAACTTATACAAATGACTCCCAAACACCACTTCTGCCTTCGACATTACTCTTAATATACATTCACCTAAAATAATTTTGCTCAGGATGTTTTTATTTTATTTTAATGGTTCAAAATATTGAAAAGATTATGTAGAGACACCATCTTCTTTTTCATTTTCAATTACATTCTACAATGTTTATAAAAACAAATTAAATTTTGGTGCAATGTAAAAATACATTTTTAGGTTGAATGCTTCCATAGGGCTGAATTTATAAAATTTAAATGGTTTTCATACATTATTCTAGTATTTACCTATTAATTTTTGTTTTTATTATTTTAAATATGTTGTTATTTGTTGAATACATAAGACTTAATTTATTAAAATTATATTGTTTTAATACATAATATATTATAATATAATATAATAGGTACTGTTTTTCAACTATAATATATTTTATAATATTGTCTATTACTTTTTATCTTTTTAAATATGCAATTATTATTTAAAATGTTTATATTCATAAAGCTGAATTATTGTATTATATAATATTATGTACATTGTACAAATATTTAAATTTACAGTAAAAGTAATTTCTGACCATCTTATAATTGTGGTGCCATAATGCAAAAACGTACTATTGGTATTTTAGCCATTTTACAATAAATCGTAATTTTTACTATGTATTGAATTTTTGAGATAAAAACATTATTAAAAATGTTAAAAATAGATAAAAATCTGTTATATTAAATTTTTCAGTCAAAAGTATTTTAAAATTTATTTTTTTAAATATTGAATTGGGTCAAAATGTACTATTTCTGACCAATAGTACATTTTGCATTGATAGTTGGAATTAGTACGTTTTGACTAAAAAATTTTCAAAATTACTATTTTCATTATTTTTATGATTATATTATAAATATTTAAAATAAAACTATCTAATTAATACCTAATAAGTTTTTAATTTAAAATATTTTTTATGAATAAATACTACTAAAGTAATAAGTATTAACAATTTTAATTTAAAAATACAAATTGTTAGTAATATTATAAATTATAATATTATTGAAATATTAAGACTATATTTTAATATAATATAGGTATTAAAACCACATTAGTAAATAATAATAAATATCATAATATAATAGTATATATAATATAATCATATTTAAAATATAGGAAAATATTTTATTAACAATTATAATAACTAATAAAATGTTTTAAAGAAACATAAAATTACCACTTTTATTATTATAAAATATTTAAAATGTATAAAATCTATAGGAATAATAGTTCGTTTTGACTCAATCTGACGACACCAATCGATCGCTGCCATTTTAAACTTATGATTCAATGTATAACTCAATTTTGACAAAAATTCCAATAGTACGTTTTGCATTATGGCCACACAATTTTTATAAATCGTTGTAAAAGTTGTAATAATAATAAATTAATAATAAACATTTATTACCTGACAATATAAACCAGACCGTGAGAACTGTTCAAGTGTTCAATGTTCAGCGTGTAATTTGTAATGTGTATTAATATATTGTTATGTCTTGCCAGTCGACAAAATAATAAAATATAAAACATAATCTCACAATAATAAAGATAAAATTGTAAAATATTAATTTTGGAAATACACCGATTACACACTGCCACCGCTGTCTATTGTCCAATGAACATGTTGAAATAGTATTCTTGGGTTTTATCAGTGATCTATTTATAAATATCATACAGTCTAGTAATAAAATTATTTATAGATATAGAATACATATACATAATATTACAAATTAAATTAATTAGTTTTATTTTTGACCGACCCGGCCCAATGTATAATATAACGATCCAACCTATAACCAACCCGTAATATTTAAATTATGGCCCGGCCCGGACCAAGCCCAGTACTAAATATACAAATACAAAAAAATATATATATATATATAAAATATTAACATTAGATAGAATAGATATAAGCACAAAAAAAAATAGTAATTAAAATACCAAAAAAAAAAAAAAAAAAAATGTTTTTTTTTCTATTTTTATAGATTTAATATTTTTGATGTTTAATTACTCTTACAGATTTTCTCATTACTGTATTATTATTTATTATTTTATTTCTCTTTCCTTCCTCCTTATTTACATTATGCTATAATAATTGGTTCTTATGCCTCTTAATTATTCCTTTCATTGTTTTCACTAAGAATATGACATTTCCTATTTTCTTTTCTATCTTTCCTTTAACCCACTTACTTTCTATATCATAACTTCTTACCAATACATCATCACCAATCATAAAATCAACTTTTCTATTACCATTAAAAAAATATTTTTGTTTCACGTGACACTGTTTCACCCTAGTTGTCTCATCACATTTAAAATTATTATTATAATTTATTATTTAATTTTCTATTTATGTGCATTTCAGCAGGACTTTTGCCTGTAGTGCAATGGCTAGTGTTTCTATAATCAAGTAAAAATTTGCAGACCACCTGATTCAAATTTGTATTTTCTTCCAACATCTTTTTTATTTTATCTTTGAAAATTCCTACAAAATTTTCATCAGTCCAATTACTTTGTGAATAATGAGGGGAAAAAATTTGTTTTACATTATTATTATCAATGAATGTTTTAAATTCAAGAGTTGTCTATTGTGGACTATTTTCTCTGTCACTAATACCTTACAAATCCCATATCTAGAAAAATATTCCCTAAAAATATTAATAGTATTTGATGATATCATAGAATTCATATAATAATTACTTCTGGCCACTTTGAGAATTGATCAATAATAACAATGAACATTTTTTTATTTATTTCTAAAAAATCTGAATGGATTCTTTCACCTGGTTCTCTTGGATATTCCCATACCTGTAAAGGTGCTTTTGGTGGACCTTTTCTAAATTTAACACAAATATTACATGAGTTATTTGTTTGATTTCCTTATTCAATTGTGGCCACCAAAAGTAGTTTCTATCATTTTCATTTTTACCATTCTAAAACATGTACTGTGTAATTTCTTTAAGAAAAATGTTTGAATTTGTCTTAGTACCACTAACCTATGCCCTATAAAAATACAATCTTGTTCCACCACCAATTCATTCCTTTGTAAATAATATGGTAATCTATTTTCAGGTATATTCCTAAGACTATATTTAGGCCATCCTGACAATATATATTTTTTAATTATTTTTAAAAATTTATCTTTATCAGTTTCATTTTGAATTAAATTTTTATTTATACCATTAAAATAATCATTTACAAAATGTATAGTTGTTGTATCTATCTCATTTGGACTATTATATGGAAGAGATAATCTAGACAATGCATCTGCATTTTGGTTATTGCATGATTTAATATATTGTATCTTATAATTATAGCCTGCTAAAAATAATGCATACCTCTGAATTCTATTAACTGCTACCTGAGGAAGTCCCTTTTTTTCATTAAATATATATGTTAAAGGTTTATGATCGGTCACTAGAATGAAATGTTGCCCTTATAAATATTGATGGAATTTTTTAACACAAAAAAACAATTGCTAATGCTTCTTTATCTATTTGAGAATATGTGCTGATCTCTAACAGCAATGGAAAAATTATCAGAAAACAAAAACATGTTAAAATATTATAAATTTATACAAAAGTGATTGATAGACTATAAACATTTTATATGTATATAATTTTCCACTCTTCTTTCACTGAAATATAAATTTTATATACGAATAATTGTTTATTTGCTTTATAATTATATTTTTATTATAAAATAATTATTCTTTTAATTGTATTATGTTAATGATTTGTTGTAAATAATTTATGTAAAAGTGCATCAATGTTAAAAAATAATCATTTCTTGACTTACAAATTGACTGCTACATAAATGTTAATATAAATATTTATTAATTAATTTTATTTTAAAATAAGTGTTTTTTATTTTATTATATTCATGATTTATTATAATAATTTACCAAATAAATCTAAATTATACATTTTTATCATTTTTTTATGTTTATAACATAAAATTATATATGTATTTAAATTGTTAAAATTTGTAAAAACATAAAATAATAAAATACAAGAAATAATATTAAGTATATATTTTTAATCACCATTGTTTCCATTTCTAGTTTTTAAATTGTTACTACAGTAAACTGTTTTATATTTTTATATAATATTCATATACATATTTTAAAAAATCTGACCAGTATTACTGTGGAAAAGGTGGTAATATAAAAAAAATTTATAGTTTTCTAAATTTGGGAAAAATGATCAATGTGTGTGTAGTAGACCGATATTAACACTCAATAAATTTTTTTAACTTTTTACGTTTAATGTTTCTTTGTTTATTGTAAAATATTTGAAATTATTACACAAAAAAGTTTAATATTGTCATGTGAATTAACAAAAAATACCTAGTATAATTTAACAAGAATTATTAATTTGTAATTTGCCATTAGTGTTTGTTAAACAATTGTAATTTATAACTTAATCGATAACAATATGAATGCTACTAGTAGTTTAATTATGTTTAGCATTTTCGATTATTTAACATTATATCCAAAAAAATTTAAGTAAAATGATTTTTCTTTTAATACTGGTTACATTTCTAAAATTCATTACATGGTTTTCTAGAGAGAAAATTATAAAATAGTATGAAAACAATAATGTATAATGTTAAGGCTAATTAAAACCAAATAATTATAATAACATAATTATGTATACCTATACAATTAAAACAAATTATTTCTGCATTTAATTAATTCATATTTAATATATTATAAAGGTGTTTATTAATAATTAATGATGAAGTAATGGGTGTAAAAATTATTATTGATACTTCGTGTACATATCCAAGAGTTTTATCTAAACCTATGTAATCATAACATGGCAGTACTACCTATACTATTATGTTTATTTGCCCATCATAACTGCATATAGTAATTTCATTGTGATTTACAATTAAATGCCCAACACTGCATGTTTAATAAATATAATTTTTAATTAATTATTGTATAGTACCTATATGGAAAATAAATAAAAATATTTATCTATTAAGGCAATAAACATTTACCTATTGATAGTAAAATAAATAAAATTGACAGAATATGGATACAAAAATATTTTCCCTCCAATTGTTTTTTTTTTTTATTTAAATTTCCGTGTTTATTTTGCTAATTTCATTGCTAACTATTAATAATAGTGTTTTTTATGTAACTAATTATTCATATTTGACTATTTAAATATTATTATAAATAAAAAATTAATTTAAAAACGTGACGTGTGCATTAAGTATAGAAAATTGAATTTATTTAAATCCCGGTTATATATAATCTCCTAAACTGACGTTATATTAATGCGGCCTATATTGTTTTCAAATATTTACTAAAATACTTATTAGCCATGTTTAGCGCAATGGGTGCCCGGAGGGGGGAAAGAAGTGGCGTTTGCCCCCCTGGACTTTAAAATTTCAAATATAATTTTGAAAATTTTGAATTTTATTATTAATTCATAATAATGATTATATAAATATTTTATCGATGTTTTGTCTATTATAAGTTTATAAATTTAATATCAACGAAGAAAAAAGAACTATATAGTCTTTATGAATTAATGCAGGTATTCATAATTCTTCAAAATTTTTATTAAGTATATTTTGGGGTTTAATTTTATTATGCCTCCCCCCCTCATCTAATAAATTTTCTACGGGCGCCTATGTTTAGCGCTAACTATTTTTTAGTTATTATACATTTATACTTACATTAGTTAAGTGGTTTAAAAAAATCAATGGAACTATAGATTTTCTAAATCCCGAGACATAACATATATTTTATAATTATAATTATAGACAATGGAGGATTATAAATTATAATATAAAAATCTGTGAGCAATAGTGAAAAGCAGAATATAAAATTTTAAATTATAAACTGACTTAGGAGTTTGAAAATCAAATACAGTACTTGCAAATGCTGTTACCAATTCCCAGCGGTTAGCACACTGTAATTTCAGTTTTTCACAAGTAACATAACCTAACAAAAAATCTATAACCATAATTTAAAACGTGTTTTTAATTAACCTAATAATTTTAATATAAAATGTACTGCGTAGTATAAAGTGTACCTACTGACTATTGAATTTCCTAATTTTAAATTTAATGTGCAGTTAATCTAATCGAAATATAAATATAAATCGATTAATAGCTCAACTGTAAGACGACAATAATTAATTCTATTTAATTTTTTTGTTTCTTTTATTTCATAAATTGTTATAATTACATTAAAAATGGATGTAAATCAATTCTTTAACAATTTACAATACTGGCAAAACATCTCACAGTTTCTTTTAAACTATAATCAACCAGAACCATCAAACTATAATCACATAATAAGCATTAATCAGATGTCTCAAATTTTGACTGCTGATTTACCGGAATTAAATTCAATATTTACTCCAGAACAAGAACCACTTTCACAACCACAGCTACAACTACAGCAACAACCACAGCCACAATTACAGCTACAACCACAACCACAACCAAAGCCACAGCCACAGCTACAACCAGAGCCACAGCTACAACCAGAGCCACCACAGATACAACCACAGCCACAACCAGAGCCACAACTAGAAACACAACCCCAAGTTTTGCAAAATCCTTCGTGTTTGTGGATGGGAGGAGTATGTTTGATATATTTATTTATAATTTCATTTTATTTTATTGTAAAATTTTAATTACATAGGTGGCATTGTATATGGACAAAAAATTTATATTGGAGGCATTTCATAAAATGGGAGAATACCCTATAAGTATCAATGTGGTATTTGATAAGTATAGAAGACGTTCTGTTGGTTATGCATTTATTGAATTTAATGATCCAACTTCGATAATTCAAAAGCTTGATGGTTTAATCATACCAAATTCTGATCCAGTAAGTTATAAAATTATTTATATATTAAATATCTAGTTTATATTTATAATAGGTATATAAATAGTTTCATTGTATTAGGTAGGTACCTATTTATTATTGCCCAGAAGCATGTGTATCAATGTTCTTTATTAGTAGTTATAAATTTGGTTAGAATAATGAAGAAGATATAAACAAACTACAATATTGTCTATAGTAATAAAAGCCAGCTCATTATTTTACATCTAAATAGATTTATGGATGTACCTATGAATAATGTTAAATAAAATGTCATTGATAATAAAACTAATTTTATTGATTAATAAAATTAGGTAGGTACCTACTAACAATTTCATAGAAAACATGTTTTTTTTAAAAAAAAAATATCATTTAGTTGGGAAACAGAAAATTTCAAATTAGTATAAGTACTATTATTATAATTGGTTAAGTATTTCTTGACTTCAACAATCTAGAACAGCAATATAAAATCATACTGGTTTTTATCGCTAATCCAATAACTAATATTTTAATTTGTAATTAATCTAAATTTTTAAAACTATTAAATAATTGTTACAAGTTGTCTTCAAGTCAAGAAATTCGGGAAATTAAAATGGTTTTTATATTTAATAGTAGAAGCTATTAATAGGTATCTTGGTACTAATTTAAATTATTATTTTATAATTAAATTAGTAAAACATATTATTATCAATATTATAATTTGAATGGTAAACTTTTGTAGCCTATCAAGTTTAATCTTAATCATGGAATAAAACGTGGAAAATATAACATGAACGGTGAAGCACATCACTTATGGGTTGGAGGCCTTAGCGAAGATGTAAATAATAATCTTTTTTTTGAAACTTTTGCTTGTCGCTATAATACCATAAAAAAAACTAGAGGTAAAATTAATAAATTTAATTATTACAATTTTAATATCATATTAAAATGTATTTATTTTTTCAGTGGTTTACAATAAAGATGGCACTGCTAATCTTGGATATGGCTTTATTTGTTTTGGAAGTGAACAAGAACAATTGCATTGTCTTGAAAACATGAATCATTTTAAAGGGCTTGGTAAAAACCGCATACTAATTAAAAATGTCATACGAAGACATTATTTTAGGTAAGTCAATATAATTAATTAGATAACCATAATATTATGTATTACATTCAAACTGTATGTACTATATATCAGTCATGTTATTGGAAAACAATTAAATATAATAATGTAATATGCAATAATTTTCATACACATATATCAATTAATATGAGTAGAAAATGATGTTATATATATTTAACAAATTGAAAGTAAAATGTTTTGTTTTAAATAATAAAATAGGTAATAGGTACTTGTTTTTCTTTAAAACAAAATATATTTTTAATGATAAACTTGCAAATTATTAAATAAATTATTACTAATGACATAAAATATTTAATGAATTACCTAATTCATTATATTTAAAACTAGGTATACAACAGTATATAATATTATATTGTAATTTGTTATATAATGTTCTATAACATTTCTGATAAAACAAATTTATTTTTTCAGTGGTAAAATGAAAACTAAGGCCGAATCAGCTGCAAAGTTTTAATATGCTGTTGAAACAAAAAAATCTTTTAAGTCAAGTCTACTATAACTCCATTTTTTAATAAAATAATATTAAAATATAATTATACAAATAGTAATCCTAATAAATTAGTTATCGGCTATTCAATTATTTAATTAAAACAAAAAGTTTAAGTATTAATAATTTTTTTATATTTTTAAGATACAGATAAAAATAAAGGTACTAACACTTTTTTATTTACAAAAAAAAAATAATTTTAGATTATACATTTTTTCTATTAATCTTAAGTAAAAAATTTTAAATTTTAAATTTACTAACATATATCATAATTTAATATCTAGAATATTAATGGAAATTAAATTATGCATTTAATAAAAGTTATTTTTTAAACATATTTTATTTTATAATGTTATATTATATTATTATTTTCCTATTATAATATTTTATCATGTTAAAAATGTAAAAAAACTTTAAATTAGTTATATCATTATTATATTCTATTATTTTTAATGTTTAATGATATTTAGAAAGAACAATACTGTTAGCTTATTAATTAATTACAAACACTAATTTTATCTTTTAAAATATATTATGTATATAATTAATGTAATATATTTAGAGTACAAAAGGTACCAAATATATACAGTTTATATACAGTTTTTCTTTTACCATAATTATTATATTTTAAGCTAAATATTATATAACTACAATTTTAAAATAAACTCCTAATAGTACCTATATGAAATTAAGTAATACCTACTACTGTGTACAACTATTTACTTAACAAATGGTTTATTATGTTCTATTATTTTGTTATATTTTATATTAATTATAATAATTTTAATATATCTGATAATTATTATGTAATGTTATTTATTATTTTTTTACATTAATGGAGTATTATGCAAATATATATTTTACTTCATACTTCACTTACTCATAAATAATACGTATATGTATTATGTGTAAATAATTATAATTTAAGAAACAATTTTATGGTTAATTGCTTAATATACCTACAATATTTATCTATTTAAATTTTTTATATATTTCTTAGATTAAAATATCAATATTACTTATTACAAAAATAAAAAGCGAGGGATATCCGCAGAGATTGGTGTGCAAATCAAAGTGTTTAATTTTAATTAGAATTTGAATGCAATGATAAACCATTGCATTCGAAAAAACGATTCTGAGTGAAGTTCAGTTAGATAATGTATTGATTAAAATGTTGACATTTTTTTATTAAATATTTAAAACGCACAATTTTATCACACATATAGGAACCATATAGGTCCCTATATAATATAAAAAGTATTACCCATATAAAAAAAAAATATAAATAGTTTTATATAATATAAAAATTTTAACATTTTTTATTAAATATTTAAAACACAAAATTTTATCACACTTATAGGGACCATATAGGTACAAATATAGTACAACAATGAACACCTTATATTCAAGTCTCTAAATTCAATATACAAACTTAAATGACCATTTCATAAAAAAAATTCGTCAATTTTATTTAACATTATTGTAAAAAATTGAAATATAATAGGAAGAATCCATATAAATACTTTAAATATTAATTTTACTGAAATTTCAACTTTAAACACCTATAAAAAAAAATTGAGATCTTAATATTTTTCTAAAATTTTGGAAATTCGTTAAGATATAATATATCAGTATATTATTATATTAGGTACTTCAATAAGTGTCTTAAAAAAAAAAAAAAAAAATGAAGACATACATCATTGTAAAATCAATACATTCTTCGCTTCGCTCGCTCAGAATCTAAAATAAAGTAGGTAGGTATTATTTTTAATTAAAACTAAAATATTTAGGGAAACTGAACTACAATATAATATATAAGTTAATAAAAACAATTATTAATTTAAATTCAAAAAGTTAAAATATGAAATATTTATTGATATTAGGTATAAGTATAACACAGGTTAGTTATATTATGTTGGAAGGAAGTAATGCGAAAGCAGTTCTTTCTCGGTCATCGATTCAAATACGAAAAAAAAGCATGAAATATATTTATTTGTATTTTACAAACATTTATTCAATTATAGCATATAACATTTTCTGTATTATTTTCACTGTGCAAATAAATCAATCTTATTTTTATATTATGTAGTTATAATTTCTTCTATTTACATACTTATTGCTAAAACGTACCTATTCAATATTACTTAATGACAAAAATGCTAAATATTTAGAAACTTATACCTTAATAGAAACATATTTAATAAAAGAAACCAAAAGATTATATTATACAATACATATTCAACATTTTTTACATATTCAACATTTTCTTAGCTATACCTATACATATTGCATATAGCATTTTAGCATATTTATCTTTAACTAGCATGTCTATCTATATAACAAGATTTGGGTACAAAACGCAGTGGGTATTTTCAGTGGTGAAATGAATGTTAATGGAATATGAACTCTAATAAATGTAAACTAATTATTATTTTTATCTTCGATGAATTATACTTTCAGCGTTTATAGCATTTTTACAACGTCTACTATACAGTGTGAATTATTAAACTATTTTTATAATTGTATACGTCATAAATATATTATTATTGATTACTTTATTATAATGGTGGAAATAATAATTTTTAATATTTTAAAATAACGATTTTTTTGAAATTTAAATTTGAATTTATTGTTTTTGGACCCCCTGGTGACGCGACTTCCCTTCTTCTAAGTTCTAAGCGTATTTATTTTACGCCAATAAAAAACGTGGATACATAATAATTACGTCGCCATTATAAATAGCCCGACCAATAGGTCGTTAAAAATTCACTAAAACAGTGTAACCACCGGTTGAAAAATTAATACTATCGTTATTTTAAATTCCATGCTTTTATTTAAAATAAATATTTTTTAATATTATTTAATATTTAATTTAATTGATTTATACGTAATTCCTCATTACTTATGTATAATAATTAATAAACATATTATATTAAATATTTTTTTATGTATTAAATTTAATTTAATTTAATACGCCAATTAAATTTTAATTGAGCGCATGCGCAAATTAATATATTTTACTAATTAACCTCAAAGTTTAAATCCCAAATTTCCTACTGCGAATAGAACATTCTCAGCATTTCAGTTACACCATTCATTAGTAGTTATTCTAGTCTATTTCATGAGTTTGAAAAGCATATGTACGAGTGATTATTTTATTGAAAATTAAAAGAAAAGTAAGTAATTATATTGCATTTTTTAAATTAAGTTAGATATGTTAGGAAAACTATTTCATTTAGAGATTATTGATTTATTAGATTTCATCAATTTTAATATTTATAATAATTATACTTAGTTCGTTCAAAACCAACATGTTCTCAAAACAGTCGAACCAAGACGTTCGTCCATATCATGAAAATATTCAACAAAGTGTTCAATACTATCAATACTTGACAGAAATGTCACTGGACCAGTATTGTACTCCGCAATCACGTTTTTCTACAAGTAGTACAAACGACAATCAGATAGGCAATCAAATGGACAGTGATCAAGAAAATGAATATTCCTTTAATATAAAACCATCATCTGCTGCTATTAACATAAACGATCTCTTACAACAACCACGAGAATTTCCAAACTATTCTACATTGTGGATGGGAGGAGTAAATTTATTAATAGATTAATAATTTTAATATGTAGTTATATAAATACCTATTTGTGAAATTTTAAATGTATAGGTGGAACCTTTTATGGATAAAGATTTCATCATAAATGCATTTAAGAAAATGGGTGAACATCCATTAAACGTCAAATTAATGCGAGATAAATATACTAATGAAATCGGGTATGCGTTTGTCACTTTCTGTGATTCAACATCAGTAATACAAAAACTTGATGGGTTATTTATACCGGATACTAATCCAGTAAGGATCTATTACAGACTAATTTTATCTATAATAATTGTAGTTATTTAAATATTAATTAATAGAATAGTTTTAATCAAATTATTTATTTTTACTTGAAAGTAGATGTATTGGTATAGGTAAATATTTATGACATCATAGGCGTGCATAGGAGATGTGCAAGGTGTGCAGATGAACACCCTGCGAAAAGTTCTGTCTGATTTAAATTTATGATTTGTTTACAAATATTAATATAGGTAGTAATTTATATAAGCATATAATTATTATTTTATGTTTTATATTTACATACCTATACGCTATACATTTTTATGCATTCTAATTAACAACTCATTTTTTTTTTTTTTTCATTATAATATACTTTAATTTTATAATGATAATTATTAAAAATACTAAAAAGTATTTTGAACTTATGTTATATAAAAATGTAATTGGTATTATAGATTAAATATTTTATACAAAGTTTTAAAATGAAACTTTATAGACAATATTTATTTGACATTGTTGTAAGGGCACGACTGAGAAAAATTTTCATGGGGGTGGGGTCCAATTTTAGATTCTGAGCGAAGCGAAGAATGTATTGGTTTTACAATGATGTGTGTATTTTTTTTTTTTTTGGTCTGAAGACACTTTTATTACCCGAAATAATGCTCCGATTTTCACGAATGGAATTATATGTTTCCGGTTGGAAAGTAGATGTAATTGGTACATTAATTGGTTAATTTTTCGAATTTATCAAAGTTGACTCTAAACGGTAGAAAAATGACGAAAAAAAGCATATTTCACGAAAACTGAAATTTCGACCAATTTAATTTCAATATTTCATACGATAACTCGGGCTATTTTGAAGTTAGAGACTTGAAAATTTTACTGGGTGTTCACGTAGCTACTATATATATGTGGTGAAATATTGAAACCGTTACATTAATTTTTCTACAAAATATAGGACTTTGAAAATTTCATAAAATTCTCGTTTTTATGTATATAATATTTGATAAAATTGGCAGTTTTGGGTATTATGGTTTGAATTTTTACTGAAGTAAATATTATTATTTATTAGATTTTCTCCGTTGACATAAAATACAAGTATTCTGAAATATAATTCCTTTTCTTTTATAATATAACATTTAATAATAATAATAAAACTACTATTGGGATAGTAAATTTTTAATAATTTATTTAATATTAAAAAATATAGATTTAGGAAAAATTTCAGGAGGGGACCGGACCCCCTGGACGCCCCCTCAGTTACGGCCTTGCATTGTTGTAGTTAATCGATAAATTACCCTAATCAAATTTATTTTATCTGCACACCCTACAATAAAATTCCGTACAAGCCTAAGAATACATACAGATTACAAAGTTAATACACTTTTTATTATGTTATATATTTCAATAACTATTTTACGAGTATCATCCTCTGCACTTACCATTCATTTTGTGATCTAGGTTTTAATAAACAATTATAAAATAGTCACATTTACTCATGTTTATTTTATATATTTATGTATTAATATATTTTTTTAAATGTTCATTGTTTTATATTGGTGACTAGGATTGACCTAGGACATAGGTGATGAAACTAGAAAAACTTATTATAGATAAATGTCAGCTCACTATTTAAATATTTTATAAATTTATTATTTGATATAATTATAAATATAAACTCTTTATATACAATTAAAACTATTTAAAATAACAAAGACGATAACTAGATACTTTATATAAGTTCTGATATGTTTTATCCAATACTAATTTTTACATAAAATTATTGTATTAAGTTATTTTTATATTTTTATGTCATCATTCTAATTAGATAATTTCAATTATATTTTATGTATAATATTATTTATATAAGTATATTTATGTATCATAGTATTATTTTAGTATTATTTTATTATTTTTAGTATTTAGTAATGTATCATTATCGTATTTTATACGTATTATTAAAGCAATAAAAAAAGTTATATAAATACTTATGGAAACAAACAACATTAGCTACTACTACAGTGGCACAGTGCTAATATAATAGGCAATATGGTATCCAACTAATATTCTCTAATTTTTAAATAATATAGAAAATATGGTATTATACTCATTGGTGTAGTGGAGAGTATACTGGGGTATACAACGTATAACTTTTCAATTTTTAATCCAGTGTGTATACCTTTAAAATAATTTGTGTTACACAGGTATACGATTAGATATATTTCAAATTATAAACTTTAAATTTAATACCTATAATTATTTTATTCATCGAATGAGTTGTATAATAAATTAATATATTCCAGCATTGATTAATTTATTCTATAATTAATCAATGATACCAATATGCCATTATGACAGTATATTAGATTTTGTTGCTAACGTTTCCTGGAAATACGTTATAAACTAATAAAAATAATTGATATTAATAAATATTATAAATTTTTTATTCGAAAAAAAAAAAAAATTCTATATTTTATTGTTTATTTTGAAATGATGGCAATGGGAGGCTTAACTTTTTATATCATCTATAGCATATTTTTTGGCCTATGCTTGACACTTTTTTATGACTACACCACTGATTATACTTTAAATACACTACAGCCCATTGTGATAGAAATCACAGATATTGAATATAAACTAGATTGCTAACTATTCTTATCACTAATGTAATTCTACAATAATAAATGTTGCCACTGTCTGCCATCTTTAAAAAGGTCAATAATTTTAAATTTATATACCTAATGTATGGAATGTAGATACAGTATATTAAAATTTATAAAAATTAAGACATTTAACATTATTATATTTCTTTTTTAATATTATATATATATTTAATTGATAATATACCTTCTGATAACTTCATACAAATAAACAAAGAGTTTGTTATATTATTATTAATTAATTATTAATTAGTAAGTTAAAATTATAAACTTAATATTATAATATAATACAAACACTATAATATGTAATATACTAATATGTATGCTTATAATAATTATTATTTTACATATAAAATAAAATAGTAAATATAAAATTTAAATGATAATTTAGTTTTTAAAGATTTTAATATTAATAATATCTATTAATCATTACCTGACATAATTATATACTTTAGGAGAATAGTAATATAGGGTTGTTGCAAATTTTTTAACATCTTCATGATATCTTTTACCTTTTGGTAATTTACTCTCATTTTTTAAAATATCTTCTAAAAATATTTTAGTAAAATTTTTTTCAATATTTTTTGTTGTTTCTAAATCTGTATTAGAACTAATTGTTTCCATTAATTCCTATGTAAAATTAAGTTAATATGGGTGAGGTTATTTTAGAAATTGTATGCATATTGTTGTAATAAATGTACAAATTCAGGAATTAGTATTTACTATTTAGTAATTACTACCACTATGTTATAAATATACTATATACCTATTTTAATCATTCATTAGTTCATTACACTAATTAATAATTAAACTTTTATTATTACATTTAACTAGTATAAGATAAGCATATTATACTATACTTTACTAATAATTACTACTTTTATAAAATTTACAGAATATTTGACATATAAATTCAATTTTTATTAAAAAAAAGTCATGCATGGTTACAATGTAGTCAGATACCTAATGTAAAGGAATATAGGAATTAAAAATTA
This sequence comes from Tetraneura akinire, assembly GCA_021307375.1. Classification (NCBI taxonomy): domain Eukaryota; kingdom Metazoa; phylum Arthropoda; class Insecta; order Hemiptera; family Aphididae; genus Tetraneura; species Tetraneura akinire. The sequence continues at coordinate 1,992,208 of JAIUCT010000012.1, read as the reverse complement.
ATAAAACACATATTATAAAAAAAATATCACTAATTTAATTATTGTACTATACAGTGTTAAAATTCAAATTAATTATTAATAAAATATTACTAAAAAATTATAATACATACAATAATTATATACCTACTCTATACTATTCATAAAAATCAGATCATTATTTCTGGTCAAAAAGGTGCCTTCAAACACAAAAACAAAACAAAAATAAATAAAAATTTTGTTTACATTATGTAGTTAGTCAATTAATAGATTTTATTTTACTAAAATACAATATAAAACTTTTAATTTTAATTTTAATTTAATTTAATAAAACTATTAAAGTAATAAAGTAGTTAGATATATTGTATTTTTAACACTTTTTTTTTATTATTTTTACAATATATATACAATCTGTATCCTAAGGTACAATAAGCATATGTGCTAATACAATATAAATATGAAAAAACTTGAAGGAAGAAGTCACCCAGTGGTGGCACTACCAGTTGAATTGTTTTATTTACAATTTAAGATTTAAATTAGTAGTTCTCTGAACCATTTTCTTTTTAGACGCCTTGGGGGATTACCAGGAATTCAGAGTGTGGATAAGTTGGATATAAGGAAATTTGGATGTAAGTAAAGTCTAGCATGGTATCTTTTGAAGTATGATATGGCTTCTTGTTTAATGGTTTTGATTTTTAGATCTAAATGGAGAGTTTGATTAGAAATGTACGGTGCAGCATTGGTGATTTTACGTAGGCTTTTATTTTGAATAGTTTGAATTTTATTTAAGTTGGTTTTTTTTTAATTATCCCAGAGTTGAAGGGGCCGTAGGTCCACATAGGCTTGATTAAGGATTTATAAATTTGAAGTTTTTTTTTTTTTTTTAGATAATATATATTTTATTTATGAACCCCCAATTCAAAAAACTATTTATTATTAATTTTTAAAATTGTTAGGGTTAGCTACGATGATTAAAACCTTTGGTGTTATCAGGTCCCCGTGGCTGTCGAATTACATTATTTTCAATAACTGAATGAACTATTGGCTGTCGGAGTACTTCAAATTTCATACTGCCTGATGAACTAGCCCCTTCATCATCAGCATTAAGGTCGTCTTCATTTTCTTCACCCATTATTCGTAATCTAGCTTCTGCATATTCTTTTTTTCTTTGTTCCAATGATTTAACTTGTATTTTGGGTTTGTCAGCGTTTTCATTTGCAGTATTATTCTTCTGTGGTCGTTTAAGTATTTTAACGGTAGGCTGTTGAGGGATGGTCATCTGTTGGTGATGATTGTATGACAATTGTAAACCAGGTGGCAATATTACAACATTACTATTATTTTCATTTTTTGAAGCTGATGCTAATTGCATTTTTTTAATCTGATTGCTTAGAACAGATGGATCGTCCAGAGCTTCCCAACTTTCACACGGTTCAGTAGCCGGGTCGCAAGCCGCCATAATATTGTACATAATAATACTCACTTAATTCGAATGTATGTAAATTGTATTCAACTATGTACGTGTGCGTGTATGTGCGAATAGTTACGTCAGGGGACAACTAGTCGAGTCATAGTTAGTTGTTTGAAGTGGCAAAAATTGTATGAATTAAATTTAAAAGAAATGTAATAAAATACGTTCGTATTTATCGAAGACGTGTAAATATTGTGTTATTGTTGTCCTGACCGACGTGAAATAATGTTAAAAAAGTATCTTATTTATCCGACCGCCGTCATAGCATGCAACGATATTATTATTATTATTATTATTATTTTTTTTTTTTGACAACACGTCGAGATTACACGAACGGCTGTTTATTCGATCATGGAACATAATACCATGGAACGTTTTGTTTTAAGGTTAGTGTATTTACTGTTAGAGATTAGTGTCTTGAGCATACGGATACGTGTGTTTAATGCGAGTTTTTTGGTTTGAATGTGGGGTGCCCAGTTGAGCCGACGGTCGAGAGTTAGGCCGAGATACTTAACAGTTTGAGATTGTGGAATTTGAGTGCCATAGAGGTTTACATCTGGGCATTGAGCACATTTAAGAGTGAATGTTGTATGGGCTGATTTCGTTTGGTTGACTTTAAACCTCCATTTTTTATACCAGTCTTCCATTAGAGTAAGATGGTTTTGGGGGTTAGCGGAGGCTATGAGAGGGTCAGCATTTGTTGACATTATTACTTTGTCATCCGCATAGTCAGCTACTGTTGTATTCTTAGTAATCAGTTGATCTGAAGTATATATATAAGTATATATACGACTGGAGACGAAATGCCTCCTTGAGGATCATCAGCTCTAATACACTCTATATTCGAATCTGCGGATCCATAATGGATTTGGAAGTGTCTGTCAGTTAGATATGATTTTATTAAAATATAATAATTAGGGGGAAGGAATTTCTTTAATTTGCATAGCAATCCATCGTGCCATACTCTATCGAATGCTTGTGAAACATTGAGGAATGCACAGGTACAGAATAGTTTCTTTTAGAGAGCATATGAGACTGCATCGACAACTCTATGTGCTTGGTGAGTAGTTGAGTGTTTTGCACGAAAGCCAAATTGGTATTCAGGGAGAACTTTTTTTTCCTGAATTATGGGAAGAATACGTTTGAGCAAGATTTTCTCTAATATTTTATCGAAAAAAGGCAGTAAGCTTATTGGTCTATATGAAGATAAAGAGTCAGGTAGTTTGTTTGGCTTTGGTATTAATATGATTTTCGACAGTTTCCAGAGGAGAGGAAAATGGGATAATCTCAAAGACGCATTAAATATATGGGTAAGATGGATAACTGCTCGCTTGGGTAAACATTTAGCTACCTCAGCCGTGATTAAGTCGTATTCAGGTGATTTTTTTAAGGTGGTTTTAAGAATAGCGAACTTAACACTTAAATAAAAAATTTAACATAAATTAAATTAAATAAACTATTCCTTTATAATGAAATTATTATTAGAACTAAATAATTTTAAACCATTGTTTACAGGCTATTAAGTTTAATCTTAATCAATGTATTAAACGCAAAACCTTTGTTTCGAAGAGTTTAACATTACGATCGCAGCCAAATACAACACTTGCTTGTCCAAGCCCATATGAAATGAGCAGACAACCAAGAGAATCGCAAGACATTTCAACTTTGTGGATTGGAAGTGTATGTTTAAAAGTGCATTTCTAAATTTAAATTTAATATTTATCAATGATGGAATTTAATATTTATAGTTGAAACCATATATGGATGCAACTTTTCTCATAGAGGCATTTAGGAAGATGGGAGAGCATCCAATTAGAATCAAGTTTATGTTCAATAAGTATACTGAGGTAAAAAAAAACTATGCATTTATTGAGTTTCATAACGCAGAATCTGTAATAAGAAAGCTTAACGGAAAAATAATACCTAATACTCATCCAGTAAGTGAAAGTTTTATTTTTAATTTACCAGTTCACATATAGATATTTTAATACATTTTAATACATCTTCATAATAAATTGTAAAAAAATAATCCCAATTAAAATATAATATAAATTAACTTTTTCAAAATTATTAAACATACTTCAATTTATATTAGGTATTAAAAATATATAGTTATCAGGTACATAATATGACATAATTCTACATATTATGATTTACAAGAGTACAAGATTTACATGTTACAAGAGTTCAAAGATTGATTAGTGACCTTATGCAAACAAGTTATATACCTACAATTTCTACATTACATAAATAGTCATTAAACAAGTCCATGTCTTAAAAATTGTTTCCGTGACAATTTTCTGATTACTATGTAATATGTATATTACAAAATTAATGTTATATTTATGGATAAGAATTTTTTTAACAGATTAAATATAATATAAATATAAACTATTTTTTTAGGTCTAAAAATTGTATTGAAGTATATTCACATATTACCTTATCTATTACCCTACCTAATAAAATTTTAAAAAATTCAAATTCTCAATTTTTATATTTTAAGCGAAGCGAAATATGTATTGGTTTTACAATGATGTGTCTTTTTTTTTTATGTCTGAAGATACTTTTTCTACCCGAAATAATACTACAATTTTCACTATAAGCAAATGGTTCCGGTTGGAAAATGGATGTAATTATTTTATTTAGGTTATTTTTCAAATTTCTCAAAATTGATCCTATGCGATAAGAAAAATGACTAAAAAATGTTGAAAAACTGCATTTTTCACGAAAACTGAAATTTCGACTTATTCGATTTCAATACTTCACGATAACTCAGAAAATTTTGAACTTAGAAACTTATATTAGGTGTTCACATGGGTATTATATATATATATATGATACAATTTTGAAACCATTACGTTAATTATTCTACAAAATATAAAACTTTGAATATATCCTAAAATTCTCGTTTTAATTATAATGTTTGATAAAATTGGCAATTGTGGGTTTTAAAGTCTGAAAATTTTACTCAAGTATACCTACTTATTACTTTACATGATAATAAAATATTAGAAAAATCCAGAGTTTCAATTTTATTTATAGGTGTTTAAAGTTGAATTTGAGTAAAATCAATATTTAAAGTATTTATATAGATTCTTCTAATTATATTTCAATATTTTAAAATAATGTTAAATAAAATTGACAAAAATTTTTTTTTAAATGTTTTAAAAATTTTATTGAAGCTAAAATACATTTTAAATAACTCAGTTCCAATTATTTGTGAACTATTACATTTACGATTTTTTTAAAGATTTTTATGGCTGTTTAAATATAAAAAGCAAAGGAAGGGAATAAGAGATACTGGTGTGGAAGGGATACAGGTGTAAAGAGAATAGTGTTGAATTTTGATTATTAATTTGAATGCAATGATAAATCATTATATTCGAAAAACGATTCTGAGTGAAGAGTTGTCATATATGAGTATTTAGATGACTCATTTAGGGGTTTTATAATAAATTATATATACTGAACGTGGAGACTGATAAATGTAAAAATTTTAATCAGTACATATATACGTATTATTTGATGAACTTCGTTCAAAATCGTTTTTGCAAATGTAATGATTTATCATTACTGCTTTTTTATTTTAAATATAATATGCTATGATAATATAGAAAATAAATTTAAATTTTATTAATGTAGATAGGTAATTATGATTAGGTAATTAATATAAGTATATTATATATATTAAAAATAAAATGTATCCATTACATTTATTTCAATTTTCAAATATTTAATAATTTCAATATTATTTTAGTATAATGTAGGTATTATAAAAATAATTTTTGTATTATATTTTCTAGCCTACTACATTTAAACTCAACCTAGCTGGAAAATTTTCAAAGTCTAACATGTACATTAAAGAATACTTAGTTTGGATTGGAAATCTTAGCCTGGACGTAGATGCTTATCAGATATACTTAAGATTTTCTTTGCGTTATAAAACTGTATGCAAAACTAGAGGTAAAAATATGTTTTAATTTTATACTATTCTAATAAACTAATAACTAATATATACAAAAAAAAAAAAATTTTCCAGTGGTTTATGACATAAACGGTAATAGTTTGGGATATGGGTTTATTTATTTTACCAGTCAAGAAGAACAAAAACACTGCGTTTTATACATGAATCATTATCCAGGACTTGGTTCCTATAACATAGTTGTGAACTACGCCAAGCCAAAAAGAAGTACTTTGTAAGTAATCAAGATATTAGATAGTAATATTATAATATGATCATTGCAAAAGTGTGAAATGAATTAAAAATAATAAATACCTACCTACTATCTACTTAGTATAATTAAATTAATTAAATAATTTTTAGTTTTAATTAAATTTAAATCTAATCATTATATACTGACATTAGATATTATATATTTTATTTTATTTTATTTAAGCCAAACAGCAATATACTAAATATATCTGAAGTACATATTAAAATTAAATTAACAATATAACAACTTAAAACTAGAGTAATTACAAACAAAGCGAAGTATTTAAATATAATTGCATATAAACAACTGAAAAGGGAGTAGATAGGTACAAAAAGATTACATAGTATTATTGAAACAACGAAGCATGCGGTGTAAAGGATGGTTATTACCATAGGAGGTCGAGTGAGTAGGAATAATAAAAGGTGGATGATGTCTTGAAGGATAGGCTAGAACACGGAAATTGATAGAGGAAAGAAGATCTGGGGCATCTATTGATCCATCAAGTAAGCCTTGGATAAAACGCAAATCAATATTAATACGTCGAGAGGACAGCGTAGGAATGTTGAGCTTTAAAAACACGGATGAGTAGTCATGCTGAGGATGTTCAATTTTGAGCAAGAAGGAGACATATGACAAAAACCTATTTTGTATTCTTTCAAGTCTTAACTGGTCTTTTGCTAAATAAGGATGCCAGACTATCATACCATGCTCTAAAATGAGACGCACAAGACTCAAGTAAAGTGTACGAAGGCAATGAACAGAGCTAAACATTTTAGTATTCGCTTAATAAAACCTAAGACTTTCAGTGCTTTACAGGAGGAAATATTGATATGGTGGCTGAAATCAAGGGAGGGACTGAAATATATACCAAGATCTTTAATGATAAAAACACGATTCAAAGGGGAGTTATTGATATGATAAGAATAAAATTCTGGGTTATGATGTCTAGAAAATGGCATGACATAACATTTAGCTAAATTCAAGCTCAGACTAAGACGATGTACCCACTGTGCAAATTGGTCCAGTTTATGCTGGAGAGTCAGGGAGGAAGAAATATCATTAGATTTCAAATAAATTGTTATATCATCTGCAAAGAGGGAAAATTTAGCCTTTGTGATCGACTAATTGATTAAATTAACGAATAGGATAAAAAGTAAGGGACTAAGATGACCTCCTTGAGGGACACCAGAGGGTATATTAACTAAGGAAGACTTACTATTATTGACCTTTACAAATTGTTGCCTATTAGAGAGGTAAGAACGCAACCATGAGAGGAGGGGTCACCGATACCCAGCAGAGCTAATTCATTGATAAGAAGGCCATGGTCAACCATGTCGAATGCTTTTTTGAAGTCAGTGAAGATTACATCAACTTGACCACCCTTCTCAATATTATCAAGCAAGTAAGCAGTGAATTTAACGCTGCTAGTGACAGTAGACTTGCCAGGTCTGAAACCATGTTGTTCATCAATAACTATGTGGTTTAAGCTCTTTTTAACATTAGAATAAACTAGAGACTCAAAGAATTTGGCTAAATGCGGAGTTATTGAGATTTGCCACAATTTAGTTTGTAACATCAGAAGGGTAGGGTCTCCTGTCTTATAATATGTAATATTATTATGTCATATAAATAAAGTTGGTAATTTACCAGTTACCTATTAAATTATTTTAAAATAATAATAAACTTAAAGAAATTGCATTGTTTACCTTAAACAAATTATTCCATTGTCATGCAGTTAATTTTAGAAAATATATTAGATTTAAATACAGAAAAAAGATATTGTAAAAACAATAATAGTTTTAAATCTACATTATTCTTAAGTTGAAAATATTTTTAATGATAGTAATTTAATTTATTTCATTTTAAATTAAATAGGTAGATTAGAAAAATAATAAGTACTATATATTTAATAGATATTAAATTATTATTTAATAACATTATTTTGTTTCATGAATACAAACAAATTTACACTAACTCAACCAGAAACGTTCATTCAATATGGACTCCAAGAAGTGCAAAGTCATATGATTGTGCCAGATATGCCTGATATGCCCATTAAAATGTAATTTACGCATTAAGAAATAGTAATATTAATTTGGATTTTTTTTCTTTTCTTTCAATATTTTAAGTTCAATTAAATTAGAAAACATAAATAATTTTTTAAATGTAAATTGGCTATTAACCAATATAATTTTTTTCATTTATACCTTTTACAACTTAGAATTTAATTCATTATCTTAAATACTAGATATTTACTAACATATTAATAGAATTCTTAAACTAACACAAACAACTGATAAAATTGTTTTCATATTTTTTGTAATACTTTTTCATAATAAATATAGATTTACTAAAAAATTAATAATTATTTTTAATTATCCAATATTTTAGTATGGAAATGTCAGTGTAGCAATTAGTTTTAGTGGATAGAACATACCAATTAATTTATTAATGTTTTTATACAAAACCCTAATTAATCAGATGATGCGATATAATTTTAAAAAATCATATGGTCCATGAAAATTAATTAATTTTATTAACATTATTCATTGACGTAGATAGGTAATTGGGAATTATAATTTATTTGTCATTATCTATTTTACTGTTAATAAAAATATGTAAACTATGCCTAGTGCTTAATCATTACACTTTATACAGAACGTGTTTTTGTAAATACCTAGGAACTTTGGTTTGAAAATTTGAATTTAAATTTAAAGCTCGACAATGACAGATTATTTGTTGAAGTATTTTTCTTAGTTAAAACTTTAAAGTCTGTGTATCTAAGTTTAGATACTCAAATAATTGTGTTCATTGATTATATAATAAGTGTAAACTTAAACATATACTTTACTAAGTTTAGTGAAGTAATTATAATTTTTTTCTTTATATAAATTAATAAATATAAACAACTATTATGTGTTAGTTTATAATTATAAAATAATAAAACTTATAATGTAACTTGAAATATTACACTTTTTATTGTATAACAAGACTTATACTTAATAATAAAACAGAATAATATTTATTTATTTGTTATAACTTTTCTAATGGGTAAATCCCTATTTAATTAAACAATATTGTGCATGCATTTTTTTTAAAAAAAAATATTTTATAATGAAAAACAAATTAATAAATTGATAATTAACCATTAAATATAATAAAAAGTTTTAAAATAATTTTCTCTTACATTATACAAAATAATATGAAAAATTAAATGTTCAATAATGGAATATTTATAAGTAAATATTGAATAATTATATTGTTAAGAAGCATTTAAAATTTCCAAAATATAATTTAAAAACTCATCGTCTTCCATAATGGGAATATAGGCTTTTGATAAATTAAATTTGACTCTAGATGTCTTAGGATCCCAACTAGGAGTTAAATCATCATAATATGGTCTTGGTATATAATCGGTCAAAAATTCTATGTAATCAAATGTATTTGTAATAATTCCATATCTTGCCATGTGGTACTTTAGCATATCTGTATACAACTGTCTGTCATTTTTATTCTTATGATTACTTTTTAATGTTGACGCTAAGTATTTAATAAATTTTTCTGCATACTTAACAGAATATATATTATATCGAGGAAGCAATTTATCAATTATAAAATTATAAAGCCTTTTTGTAATCCATGATTCTTTATTATACAAAGAATTAAATTTTTCTTGTACTATTTCTTCGGCTTGTGATTTATTAATAGATTCATCAAGATTTTGTAAAGTATTAATTGTTTCAAATGCATTACTTACTACAAAAGCTCTAGTAAGAATTGAAGGACTACCATTAGATGAACTTATAGACGAACGTCTTAATGGTCCTTCTGCAAAATCTTCAAGTTCAAAAACACCAGGATGAGTGACTTTTTGTTTATTTATAGACATAATTCCAATTCTATTAACTATAAGTTCCGTAACAGTTGATCTATTATTTTTAGGCGTTTCAAATCCACTAATGTTTGGCATAATGGATTTACTAATGTAATTTTCAGATAATGTTTCCCAACAGTCTGAATCATTAGACTCATTATCAACACCAACCACTTTTAAAGTTTTAGAATGAGGAGATAATATTTTGTTCTTATTACTTCTCATAATCATTGATGTATTATTCCTTAATGTTTTATCTGAGACAGATTTTTTAGAATGATTTATTAGCAATTCATCTTCTTTCAAAGGTCCAACAGTATATGACTGAGTTTTTTGTATTGAAGAATTAGTAAACTTTTTACTAATATTATTTGTATCATTTAAAGATATTTTCGATTTATTTATTGATTTGTTCAGTTTCGTAGATCCAGCAGTAGTATCTAATAATACTGATTCATTTACTATATTATTTGATATTACTGGTGACACATTACCAGAAAGTTGTTTATTATGTTTTGATGAACGTGTAGAAATTCCACTTACATTATTTGAATTATCTTCAGCTTTTCGTATTGATGAATTAGTCGAGATATTTGATGAACATTCTAAAGTTGATATTTTTGAACTACTTGATGATAATTCTTTTTGTTCTAATGATTCAACAGAAAATCTACTAATATTACTTAAATTGTCTTCAACTACTGATAAAAATAAATCTTTAGAAATATTTGGTGGATATTCAGAAATAGATCTTTTTGATTGATTTATTAATGAATTGTTTTGTTTTAGAATTTCTCCAGTAGTGGTATTAACCAATGTTGATTCTTCATCATTTTTAGAATATTTTGAATTAAATGAACTTTTTGATTGATTTATTGATGATTCTAATAATCCAGTACTATTAAATAATGTTAATCCTTCATATGATGTAGAACTCGTTGAATGTCTAGATATAAGTAAACTTTTTGATTGATTCCTTAATGATCTAATACTTTCTATTTCAGATGTGCAATTTAATGTCAATCTTTCATTATTCTCTGATGTCATATTATTTAATTCATCATCAACTGGTGTAATAGAACAATTACTATACAATACTTTGTTAGACACTAAAGCTTGAGAAGTATTATTATGGATAGATAAATTATCTTTACTTGAACAAATATTTGATGAATCATAATTGTCTAATAATCCTGCTGTGATATTTGTTAATGAATGGTTATTATGAGATTCTTTCAATTTCAAAGAGTTATTTTGATGACATTGTCTATTGGAAATAGAAGTATTTGTTATAGTTACATTTATATCAAATGATTTATCAATACCAGCAGAAACATTTAATAAATTTTTTTGTTTAAATTTTATATCTTCTGAATTTTTTAAACTAGAATCATTAATATTATTAAAAATATCAAGTTCATCATCAGTACTATTAGATTCATCTATATTTACATCACAATTTTCAAGTTTTTTAAAAGAATTAACAGATTTTTTTATAGATTTACTATTATACAAGTCATCTTCATTTACAATTGTTTCATCACTTTGAACTTCATTTTGATCACATAACACTAAATCATTCACAGATTTATTTTTAATTGGTGTAGAATTTGATTCTTGACTATTTGTTATTACATTATCGAATATAATTGAATTAGATTTAGCTTTATTATTGTGACTTTGGAATTTTATTTGTTTTAAAGTTTTATTATTCACAGTCAAAGATGTATCACTATTTAAACTATCATTTATCAAATCATTGAAAATTCCTGAATGTGCATTAAGATTATTTATACCAGTAAAATGACGACTTTTTAACGACGACAATTTAAATTTATCGAATTCATTGTTTAAAGTATTTAACTCACATGGTGAGACATTATTTAATTCATTGTGTGAGTTTGTTTGGTTTTCTTTAACTTTTAAAATGTGTGATTGTGAATCAAATTTAGAACTACTAGATGATTTATGATATGTATTACTTTTTTCTTTCGATGTTTTATTAAGAGCAGTATTTAATGAAACACTATGCAATTTAAGTACGTTATCATAGTTATTAGTATTTTCTTGGCAACTTAAACTATGACGGCCAAACTGTTTACTAAAAAAATTGAATTTACTTGATCGATAAATACTATTGGATGTATTATATTTATATAATGAAGTTTCAAATTTATCATTTTCAACATCATCCAGAACAACATTCGATTGTGATGATCCTGAAATTGATTCTTCCACGTTTTTCTTAAATTCGGAATCAGATGAAACATTAAATAAATCATTATTAATTAATGGTTCTGTGCAAGCATTCATTTTTTGAATTTTATTATCTGACATATTATTATTTTGAGATTTTTCTTTTTCTTCACTAATAATATCATCGAATATCCTAGAATCAGTATTTTGAAATGTTTTCTTTAATTTAAATTTTTTTAATTTATTTGTTTCTGTTTCATTTAATTCTTCATTAACACTGCAATCATTAATTATATTATAATTTGATGATATATCATCCAATTGAAGTTTACGAATAAATTTAGGCTTTCTATTAGATGATTTAGATTGACTGTGAGTGTTGGACATATCACATAAGATACTTGTTAATTTATTGTCAGATTTTAATTGATTTGATGTATCATTAACACTATTTTCAATAGTATAAGTATCCAGCAATGTTTTTTTAGCATTTATTAAATCTAAAGATACGTTATTGTTTGATTTACTAGACATTAAATCATTTTCTAATATATATGTTTCATTAATCGGTTGTTTCACTAAATTATTTTTATCAATTCCTATTTGAGTAGAATTACCATTTATTGGTATATCATAGGTATTATTAGGATTTAAACTTGGCATTTCTAATGTACTGCACATTGAAATTCCATTAATATTTGACACGCATGTATTGTTCAATGAGGTGTTTTCATTCCTTAATGTAATATCAGATCTTATACTTGAATCATTAATAATATTATCAAATGCAGAATTATCCACATAAACTGCCTTTTGAGTGAAATGATTTATTGCATTATTTTTTGATTTATCAATATTTTTATTGGAACTATCCAACGAAATATCTGATGGTTTTTTAAACTTTCCTTTTATTTTAGAATCATAAATTTGATCGTTAGTAGCAGTAACAGAACTATCTGCATTAGACAAATTATAATCTAACATATTAATATCAATTGGAGATAACAATCTTTTACGTTTTTGAAAACGACTTTGAGTTAGTTCTAATTCACTATCATCATTACTATCATCATTTAATATGTTTTCAAACATATGACTTGCATTATGAGTTAACAGTTTAGGTTTTTTTTGAAATGCTGTAGTTTTATGTGTTGAAAGCGATTTAGTATTATCAGCACTATAATTTAAAATATCTTCACTAACAGGAGTAAGGTCAATAACTATATAATCATCTTTATTTTTAAGAGTATCTGAAGGATTTGCACAATGTTCTTCCAAAGCTTCTAAACTGTTAAAAGAACAAGTCGATGATGTATCTAAAACATTAAATGCAGATGATGTTGCAGACCACTGAGCATCCATAGAATTCATCAATTCGGATTCTTGGAGAACATCATAATCTTAAAAAAATAATATATATATTACATATTAATAAAAAACTGTAAACTTTATAAAATAAAAAAAAGTAATAATTTAAGTATAGTTTAATTGTTTGAGGTACATCTACGTAACATGTGCATATTTATGCTAACATAATTATTTGGCCTTATCTGTGATCTTTAAGCATTCTCATTTAACTTAATATGTGAATATTACAGATGTATACATACATATTCATTCACATAACATATTACTAATTTCATATTCAATAAATTTAATAATGTGATCAAATTTCAACCATCTAATTTCAATAAACAAATAAAATGAAATTAATGTGTGAAACTAAATTTTATAAAATTAAATAAAGCCATAGAAATATTTAAAGATAATTATAGGGATAATTAACTCTTCGCAAAGCCACAGGATAAAATAAATAATTAATAATTATATACCTTGTTGTAACAATGAAAAATGTGTAATATGTACAACTCAAAATGACATAATACATACTCATACTAATAACTGTTCAAATGTATAAAAAATAAATTAAGTAATAATGGCATACCTAATATAAATTTGTTGATATATATTAATTGACTCATATTTTTATAAAAACTATTCAATTTTTAAATTAATTTAATCTTATATGTAATTATTTAGGTACAAACCAATATTTTCATTAGTGCTATCCATTTCGCCAAATGAATTAAACTGATTAAAATCTGGATCTAAAAATACAAACATATAAAAGATACAATATAAAGATCTAAAAATTGTTAATTGTTAATTTTAAAGATACATTAGGGGTGTTTTGGCACAATTACCGTGAGTAAACTTTTTACTAATAATGTTGGCACCTCAGATTACTAAATTACAGTAACCAAGTTACTAATTCAATAAACAAGTTGTTGTTTTTATAATCAATTTGTTAGAGAATTTATTAATATTTAGTAACAACTAACAATATTATTTAACTATAAACACAATCACTAAAAAGTTTACTATGCAAAAACATACCTGTTGCTTGTTTATAAATTATTAAAATAATACTGACACTTAAAAGGAAATTTAATTATATAGGTACTAACTTTTGAATTTTTTTTAAAAAAAAAAATATTAGAAGGTATTAACCTGCTAACCAATAATAATAAAATACATAAACTATATTAAAATATTAAAAGCTTAATAGATGTCATTATTTCATATAAGTTAACTCATATTAACTAGTACCTATACATATTAGTTAACTTATATTGTTAGGATTCTTCATAATGGAATTTGTCTTTACACTAGAAAAAAGAAGTAAATAATAATTCTATACTTTAATTTACTTTAATATCGATAATTTCATATATATTTAAATATCTACCTATATCTCTAGTTGTAATTTAATAATTAATATACTAGTGATGGACATAATCAAGATATTTCGGTTATGATAAAAATAATTGAGTTCTAATATGAGTAAAGTAATCAAATTTTGAAATGTTTTGAATTATCTGGTAATTGATTTAGTATACGTTAAATCTGAAAAATGGTATACATTATATGTCATATAAACATGAAACATTACAGTTTTCAATGTAGTACATAATTATGATTATATGTATTTATTACATATCTACTTTAATCCTGAACTGGCTAAAGTATTGAGTTATTATTCTCTACCTGGTTGTAAACTTATGAAAGGTCAATGAAGTGTGAATTGTAAAATTAAATGATGTTCAAGTCAGCTAACGCTACCTTATCTGATGTTTTTATTTTTCAATTTGTTATCGTTTTTAGACATTTCTACATTTTAACTCTGTTGTATAAATAAATACAAACATTGCTATGTGTGCTTTAAATAAGACTATATTTACATTTATAACTTTTATCAAAAATACTTTTATTCATAGGAGCGTAATAAATAAACTCTGCTACCGCAAATCACCATTTACAAGTTACAAGCAACCGCAAAATTTACCAATAATTATATGCTAAAAGTTTATTCATATTTGGAGTAATTTTTGGATTCTCTCGATTAATAATCATTCAAATATCGAAATCATTCGATTATGTTAATCACTAATTAATACTCAAGTCGAAAATATTAAAGTACATAACTTACCGCGCAAATGGAAACCTTCCACAAAAAGTAAATGAAAATGCAAAATTATTACATTATAAATTTAATTTGGTGTTCGACTGCATCGCATAGTAAAAAGTAAAATTTTCAACAATCACCACAGATATATAGAATAAACTAGAGTGCCTTGATAGAGCTAGAGCCTATCAAGGCACTCTAGAATAAACTAGATGCTAACTAATGATGATAAGTGAAGTTACGGTCCGCCATTTTATCTGAGGCCAATGGATCTTATCTTCTTTGTTTAATATTGATAATAAACATTTTTTAAATTTTCAACTGAAAAATTTAAATTAATTTTTTTCTACATTTCATAAAATTATTATAATTGTTAGTTTATATTTTATTTAACATAATTTTATTAAGTATGCCTTATAAGTGTTGTGCATATGGTCAAAAATAGAGACAAAAATTAACTAAAACTATTTTATTTTATAATATGTGATTACCTACTTACTAATTTATTAGTTATTTATACATAACTATTTGAACAATTATTTTTTTATGCAACAAACTTTTTAATTTAATTTTATAATATGTGATTACCTACCCACTAATTTATTTATTATTTATACTTTCCAATTTTAATTATTATACATATCTAGGTTACTACTAGTTATTAGGTAACTATTTTAACAATTATTTTTTTATATGACAAACTTTTTAAATTATTTTTATAAAATGACACTTCATTAAAATTATTTATTTTAAATTTTGAGGGAAGCAAAGAATGTGTTTTGTTAGAGTTTAAACTATTTTAACAATATGAGAATTATTAATTATATGTAATTACCTACTTAAATTCACTAATATATTATTATTTACCATTATTATTTTGTAATTATAATAAACTGTATATAAAAATATATAATGTAAATTGAAAATTACTTAATTATGTATGAGTATTTAATAAATATGTATTTAATAGTATTTAATATTTATGTTCAATCTCATTCTTCCTTTCCGTAAATATTCGTATGACCGTGTACTGTGTGCAGTACAAATACAAAATACAAATATAAACGTAAATAGTACATTATTCTATTCTGAGGTACATTGTACAATCACAAAATATTAGTATATCCGTATGACATATAAATAAAATATATAAATAAATAAATAAAATAAAATAAAAAATAATAACATAAATTCCATATAATATACATAAATTACAATTGTAATGAAGAATTATATTCCAACAGCATTTTATTTCATTGATTAATATAGATATTTAAATTATAATGTAAAAAAAAAATCATACATATATATATATATATATATATATATATATGTGTGTGTTACGGTGAATGATGTAAACGTATACGTTTACGGTAGGTAAATGACGTCATTCCCCGGTAAACGACATCATTTACCTAAAAATTGGTAAATGTTGTAAATGTAGACATTCCCCGGTTATTGTCATCAATCACCAGTTTAGTTGGAGAATGATGTTCAATACTTTTCTTTTATGTCGGTGTGAACGATCAGCGATAAGTGTGTAGGTGCCGAATAAGCTTCGTTAGTTAAAATAGATAAACGAAAATCCCAACTAGCAATAACGTCGATAACCCGAGTAATAATATGAGATAATTTATTAGTTTATTAGTTAGTATTAGTAAAATAATTTTGTATTATAATACTTGTGTATACTTACTTTGTATTTTATAATTTAAAGGAAATATTAAATATTAAATTTGAAAATATTATTAGGGTAAATAAATTATTAACTTTTATTTGAATTTATGTAATATACAATATACTGCTATCTGTTTAACAAATAACAAAAATAAAATACTTATTTATTATATTTTATACATTTATTATTTACCTATTGTTTATCAGATTAGTGTTAAGGTTGTTGGCGAGTTGACGCCGCGTTCCGTGTACGTAGGCAACCACTAGGTTTTTTAGGGGCCTGATGATGTCTCGCATATTATCTACGAGTGTCGCGTATTGTCATTTATAGTATTTGTTGTAACTTTGTAAGTGTAACGAATAACAATATTGTTATAACAATAATTATTTTAGTCTTTCCGTCGACTGCTTTTCGTTGATGTCACCGTTGCGGTTGGCGTTCTTCAAGTTGATCGTTGCCGGCGGTTTAAAAACTTTTCACAGACGTTACGCCAAAATGAGCGCAGTCAGTTTCACCATTGAACCCAAAATCCGTTCCACCGGAGCCGTGGACGTGTCCAAAATGTGTGCCGCTCACCAAGCTATCGACCAACATGTCAAAGTAATGTTACATATTTTGTTAACATTAAAATAATATCGTATTAGTGTTATTTGTTCACGGAGTTAGCCGATCAGTCGTACTAAACTACTAACGTTATCATAGAATACGTGTTATTTTCCAGAACGGAATGAAACTGGGCATCGGTAGTGGTTCGACAATCGTGTACGGAGTACAAAGATTGGGTATAGCAATCAAAATCTAAACGGTATGTTTGTAATGTGTTTTAGTGATAGTTTTATGTACCCACAGCGCAAAAAGTGAAGGATCAAAATTTGTCCGTCGTCTGTGTGCCAACTTCATATCAAGCACGCCAACTGATTATTGATTATAACTTGCCTTTGGGAAATCTGGACTCACATCCAAAAGTAAGTCGGAAGTCGGAAATGTGTGTCAAGAATTTTTAAACCTATTTCATGACTCAGTTAGATTGTACAATCGATGGAGCTGACGAAATCGAAACTGGTACTTTAACAGTCATAAAAGGTGGTGGTGGATGTTTGACTTGAGAAAAAATTGTAGCATCCTGTTCTGAAAAATTAATAATTGTTGCTGATAGTGGGTAAGTATAATATATTTAAAAAAAAAATTGAATTTTTTTTATATTAAACTGTGTTTAAATATTTTATACGTATTTAGTAAGGAGGCAATTCGTTTAGGTCATAAATGGAAGAAAGGTGTGCCTATCGAAGTAATACCAATGGCATGCAAACCAATTCAGAATAAAATTGAAGCAAAATATGGAGGTAAAGCTATTTTGAGGATGTGTACTGATAAAGCAGTATGTTTAATATGAATTTATTAATAGACAATTAACATACAAACAATTAATTATTTAAAATACAATTTTGTTTTCTCTAGGGACCTTTAGTAATAGATAATGGAAACTTCATATTGGATTGGGTGTTTCCAGGTACAAAATACTGTTGGTCTTCTGTTCACAACTACTTAAAACTTATTCCTGGTATAGTTTTTTTGCTGTTAGTAATAAGAATCATTATTACTTATTCTTATTTAATTGTATTCTTCAGGAGTGGTTGAGACTGGATTATTCATTGATATGACTGATGAATGTTTGGTTGGTGATTCACAAGGCAATGTGAGGATATTGAAAAAGACTGAACAGAGTTTAGAGTTGTAAATATGTTGCTATTAGTGGTAAAACTATGATTAAAGTATCATTAAAACAATTATAGAATATTTAAAAATATTATAAATTATGCAATATTGAGTTTTAATTATTGAATAAATTATAAAGACAAATTAAATAATGAAACAAAACATTTATATATGTTTAGAAACATTTTCATATTTTTGTCATACTTTACCAAACTTATATGCCTTATTTATACATTGTAGTATTCAAAAGTTGTAAAAATCGTTTATAGTATTTGATAATAGATAGGTAAACTATATGACTATACATTTTATATTATCAATGAAATTGATAGTAACCATGTATTTATTAAAAGATTTATAAGATTAAATTTTTACAATTTAAAAAACAAATAATTAACCCTTTAAGTGTTAGTGGCACATATATGTGCTACTTGTAAAATGACTGTGATGGGGCATAACTATTTTTTTTTTTTTTTATTTAATTGCAAATTGTAATATAAATTTGAATTCTACTAATCCTAAGCAATATATTAAGGTTAAAATAATTATTGTAACATAATTTCCCTTCTTGTTAGAGGGTGGCTATAAGAGATGCCACTAACCTATAACGGATAATTTTTATAACATATAACAACTATGATATTATGAGTTCAATGTGATTTGGTAGGAGGAAAATAATGTATTATTTTTAATTTACAAGTTTGTAAAAAGATAATATCACAAAATTAATATAAAGGAAAATATCTTGTTATAATTTGATACAACATGTTTACAAATAAAGATTTATTATCATTGACAAAATGTAATATTACAAAACAAAACTTTTATTAAATATTTATATAGGTAATAAATAATAAATAATTATATAAGTACTATAAATTAATATCATTTACAAAAGAGTATTAATACAAACCTAAACATTAACAAAATATTAAAATAAATAGGTATTCATAAATTGTATATGACCTATCATCTAGATCAGTGGTTTTTTTTAATTAAAAAATTAATATTAACTTTGCGCAAACATTGAGAAGAAAAATAGTTATATATTTAAAAACTACAGAAAATTAGTGTTCTAAATAGATACTATTCAATTGTTAAAAGTTTAAGATAATCTTTTAAAATAAAATTTGTAAATTAGATAAAATTATTTAAAAAAAAAAAAAAATATGTATTATTCATTGAAGAAATAAAAGTATGTTATATCTTATATAGTATTATAATTAAAATAGTATATAACAATTATACTTACCAAAAATAACAGAACAAATAATTAAATTTGAAAACTTCTTTTTGCCTTTTTTTTTTTCCAGAATATGAGTAATATTGTAGTAAATTATCAGAAAACAATTTTCCCATTACATGTTTAACCATAAACTTTATGTTTGCCTCCAATATAAAACAGCTTATTAACCTTAAATAATACAAAATCATTTTTAAAACAATAAATATTTTATTACACTATTAGAATTCATACTTGAAAGCCCAATCTCTTGAAATTTTATCTTCTAGTATCTAGTGTATACAAATCAATTTCATTAACTATAGGTAAAGGACAATCTGTAATATCATTTAATGTACTATTTGAATTGTTATAGTGACTAATTGTACTGTTATTATCCAATTTTAATTCAATTACTTCAAATATTTTTGATAATTCAGATTTATTTGTTATAACTCTCCTTAATTCACGTTTAATAAATATTAAACGATGTAAAACTTCTTTCTGGAAATCAATATTTTTAAATGTAAATTATTAAAAAAACATAATATACGAATATTCATTTATATGAATGATTATTGTCACAAATAAAAGTACAATAGTTAATGAAAAAAAAAAAAAACAGCAATTTAAACTATAGAAAACAATACTAAATTGTGTATAATAATATGCATCACATTTTGCAATAAATAAGAAATTTTAATAATATTATTAAACTAACATAAAATTATTAATGAGAATAGTAAAAACAAATATTATGCTATGAGTAATAATTATTATTTAAACTTCAATTTAGGAATTAAGCTTATGCAATATATTATAAGAGATAAAAGTATCTAAAAAAAATTATTAATTATGCAATAAATAATAATTTTAAAATCTGAATATAATAATATGACATTAACCCAATTTGAATGTAGCTCCAAAAACATTTTTCTTAAATACAGAATTTATATTCATTTTTTCCATACTATTATTTTTCATTTCAGGCATTTTAATTTCCTCTAAAAATAAAAATAAAAATACATATTTATTCCTGTATAATTTTATACAAATAAACAATACAATATTCATGGAAATATTCATCTTTAAAATTAATTTAACTAATAAGTAGTTAAAAAGTACTCATTATATAACATAAATTGCTTTAAATTTATTGCTCAATAAATGGACGAAGCAATAAAAATACAGAAAGGGTGTTCTTAATATTAAGTACTATAATATAATATGTACCTACATAAAATATAAAATGTAATTTTAGAAAAAACTATATTTACAATGTTATTTCAATTTACTTGGATTTTCGATTGATTGTTTTTGATACTATGTTATTATAATTTTACAAGATTGTTCATGATCCTTATTATTCATAGTTGATTCAATTTGTTGAGCTATACATTATATTATTATTATACTGGATAATACATAATTATGAATTAAAAATTTGTCAAAATTTTTTTAAATAATAATCAATAATTTATTAATATTATTAAATTATAAAGAAAAATGAATAAATAGTTTTCCCAGTTGTTAAAATATAATAATAATAATGAATAAATGAAATTGAATTTAATTCAACTTCTTCTAGTAAATAGTTCTAGTACTTAATTCTACTA
This sequence comes from Tetraneura akinire, assembly GCA_021307375.1. Lineage (NCBI taxonomy): Eukaryota > Metazoa > Arthropoda > Insecta > Hemiptera > Aphididae > Tetraneura > Tetraneura akinire. Next base: position 1,970,779 of record JAIUCT010000012.1, on the reverse strand, counting down.
GTAAATAATAATTTGTAGTCTATATTTCTATAATAACTGTATACAAAATTACTTTTTCTTGTTCATTGTCCTTTGTAACTGTATCTGCTAGTTTTTGTTAATGCATACAAGATTGACATTGAATAGTTGTTGGTTGGAATAAAATTTGTGTAGAAATAGTAATTAGTTCTAGCTGAATGGTGCACAATTGTTCTGACTTTCTGAGACACTGCCTAGTGATCCTCAATTTTTCAGCTAACGTCATAGGCGTGCGCACAGGGTGTGCCAGGTGTGCCATGGCACACCCTGTGATTTTTTTTTAGGGCCCAATTTCAATTTATTATTATACTAAAAAAGATGTATTTAACATTTCAATAAAAGATTTGGAAACTGATGTTAAATTATTATCATCTATTAAAAATGTTCCAATGGGTACAAGTACTGCAGCTTTATATAAATGGTTGGATTGGTTAGTCAATTCAAATAAACAAAATATTTTTGTTACTTTTTATGAAGTCATTACCAAGTTCCTTGTTATACCAGTAACTAGTTGTGGTTGTGAACGTGCCTTCTCCAAATTATCTATTATAAAATATAAATTAAGATCAACAATATCACAAGGAAGACTGGAATCCCTATTATTTTTATTTGTCGAACATGAAATGACAAAATCAGTTGATTTTAATAGTGTCATTGAAGAATTCAAATATTTTACTCCGATCCAAAGAAGGCTGACATTATAAATTTGAAATTTTTAATACCTATTATAATTTCTTTATCTATTTATTTTAATATAATATTACATATATGTTTAATATTAAAAATTATTATTAATTTATAATTATGTGTATTGATATATAAATAAATATAAATGTAATATTAATATTATACATTTTTCTTAACTATGACTATACATACAAAATAAATTGTATGTAAAATTTTCACAAGTCATTTAAATAAGTTTATTATAGATAACACTTGTTCATGGGCGCCCATAAAAATTTTTTCCGGTGGGCAATGAAAAATGTTTGTGTATATATAGTATATATTATATAATATTATTAAATAATATTATAAGTTATAATAATGTATTACATTTTTCCAGGGAGGCAGTGACCCTCCTTGTCCCCCATAAGGGCGCCCATGCACTTGGAGATTTTTAGGGCCTCATTTACGTTGTGACATACTCTGTATCCAATGTCTGCGCACGCCTATGGCTAACGTATTAATTATATATTCTCTTTTTAAGTTGCCTCAATGTATACATCTATTAGCATAGTTTCCTAATTACTTTTCTCCATAACTAATTTTGTTCTACTTCAAATAATTCTTAGAGATATGATTTGATTTTCTAATACTGTTATTCTGGTAAAATATAAAAAATATTCATTAAAATTTTACTATTTAAAACAATTTATTCATTATTCACATATAATATAATATTAATATTATAATATTTTATAATTAATAATAATATATAGTATTATTCAAGTTAGTTATTGAAAAGAACATCCTACGAGTAAACAATGATTTGTAGTCTATATTATTAATTTTTTATTATGTTTTATTAATTATAATAATATATAATATTTCAATTTCCTAGTGATTAAGGTCTAATAATAATGAATAAATTAAATTGTATTCAGGAACAGATTGGAGTATTGGGAAGTCAGGAATTTTCCCAATGGCCACAGGCCCGAAGCGAATCTTTATTATTATTTTTTTGTTATTTAGTGAGTGTAATATTTACCCTATACCCAATAAATATGAAATAAATAATTAAACTATTAAATAATTTGTTATTATACACGAAAATAAAAGAAAAAAAAGTAAATTGTATATCTGATAGGTATAACGATGCTGAAAACTATAATTAATGTAAATTGTATGTGTACATACTACATTACAATATAAAGTTTAGGATAGCATTTGAAAGTTCTTTTCTGTTGTTAAATTAATTTAAATTGGATAAAAAACAGTTTATTTAAGACAATCAAAAGTAGTACGCTTTCATGCTTATGGACATGGATGTCAATACAAAAATGTCAAATTATTTGGATTTAGATATTATTAATGCGAAATTAAAAACTATTAGTATATAGTGAATTCAGTTGTTAAATTTAAATAATTTATGTCCATTTATAAATTTAAGCCTTATATTTTATCTTGTTTTAATTAAAATAAGATTTTTTTTTATATTACAATTAATAACAATGTTTATTTTTTTAATACAATTTACTAAAGCCCAAACTTATGTGAAGTGTATTAACATAAGAAATATGGTAAATAATAGTTAAATTTTAGTAAGTAAACAACAATGGTTTGTAGTCCATAATTTTTAAAATTCATATTACTCGTATTTTAATTTTAATTTTGAAAGTATAAATCAAATTTCAAAACACGAAACGAAAAAATAAAATAAAAATTATGATATGAAATTGATAAGTGATAACTGATGTGCGCGCCAAGCATGTTTTATTCGCTCTGTATAGTGTATACCATGATATTATATCATGGTGTATACTATGTAATTTAGTCGCGAAGAGGGGATAGACGGCGATTGACAAGGGAACGACTACAATTTTTGTCCACGCGCGAAAGCGAAAGTTATTGGTTATTTTATTTTATTAACGAGACAATGCAACACGAACACGAGACACGACCAAGCGACTTATTTTTTGTATCGTTTTCAACGTAATAAATACCTATAATTTTTTAATTTTTTTTTTATTTACCAGTTATAATGATAGGCAATTATTAATTGCATGTTTTTAAAAATACATTTTTCGACAGTCGTAATAAAATGAATTATCATCCTGAGGTCGATCATGGGAAAATCGTGTGGGCAAAATTAAAGGCAAAGGACAAGTCGTGGGCTGGTATGGCACAATTTTAATAGTTTTATTATAAGTAATTGTTAATTAATAAAAATTATTAACACTAATACACGATAATATATTAGATCATTAGACGTTTATTATTTCTGTTTGAAATTTGACTTTTTGAAAAAAAATTTTAGGTTAATTCTCACCGCTATGAGCTGTACTACCGTACTGCTGTATTTATTTTATGTCTACGTAGGTTAGATTAGTTTAAATATAAAATATGGGTACATATAATAATATATATATATAAATATAATAATATATATTATATAATTCAAATTAATAAATAGAAATACGAATACATACTTTATTAATCGTACACGTGGTTAACGAAATTCAATCACTATAACAAAATAGTTATAGTTCAATTCCAGATGTATTCCCGATAGTCAATCAAGGAATAATTGTGAATACCGTTAACATGTTTACTTGTGTGTGGTTAACAGATACATTGAACAGACAATTTTGAATAGACCTGTAATTTGATATTTTCACTAGATACACAGTTAAATTAAATTAATGCTTTAACCTCTTCTTTATTTACATAACATGTTAAGGAATATGAATATAAATAATATAGGTACTATCTATTTAACATAAACTTATATTAATTTCTATTTTCATATGATGATACCAAGTACATCATTTAAATATTTGTTATGGTGGTACAACAGACATGTTCAATTTCATAGTCACATAACTTGTATTATAAACAAGTCTTTACCGGTTATTATTTATCAACCAAATTAATTTTATAATTTATTCTTACAAAATTATAGTTCATTACGAATACTTTTAATTGTATTATATTATATTAATAGTATCATTAATTTGGTGTAAAATCTTTGAAAATTAAAGATGGACAAGCGTACTCTTCTCTCCATCAAATTAATTAATTATGCTTAACGAAGTACTGGACTTTTAACATAAATGTAATTCATCTGTGAAAAGATCAATTAATGTAACGCTTAATATTGAAAATTTTCAATAAGCACTAAAATATAGTTTGTCAATGATGCTATTAGCTAGAAATATAAACTTTTTCTTTTTAATATCTTAAATAGTACTTATATCTATAATTTATAAAGTTATATCATAGTCATCAAATTAAATACAATATAATATACCTACTTTAATGATACTCCAAAATTAATTATGGTATGAGTCACTCCAATTCACCTATAATTTTTGACAGTGATTGATACTGTATTAATTGACTTAAAATAATTAAATAGTTCCAAATAGTGTAACCCTCAACAATAATATTTGAATATAATAATAAAAATAATAAACATAATATACCTAATACCTATTAAATAATTAAAAAATTAAAGACAATACATTTTATTAATATTATTTCATGTAATAGGTATGTTTATTGTTTAAGGGGTAAATAATTGATCATTGAAATTTCTTTAAATCGTTATATTCAATATACCTAATGTTAGTACTAAGCAAGGCTGGGCGTTAACGAGTTAAAAAGTTAAAGTTAAGTTAAAAAGTTAAGTTACTTTTAACTAAGTTATATAACGAGTTATTTTTTTTTTACTATTAACTTTTAACTTAACGAGTTAAATTTTTTTTAAATAACTGAATAATATTTTAGTTAATTTTTCTTTTATTATCGTTAAGTTAATAATCTACTTTTATAGAAAATAAAATGTTATACTATCTTTATTCAATGTACAAAAATTTAAAATTCCAGTTATTAATTTATTATAAATTTTATATTTCCTGTTTTTCTATTATTATGTGCCCACTAATATTTAAAATTAAATAACCATTTATATATATTACCTATATTATTTTTATATACAATTTACTAAAATTACATAGTTAAAAACTAGTCTTTTCGTAGAACACTATTGTATAAATATAAAATTATTTTAATTTTAATCGACAATAATTATTATTGTACTCGTACCTACCCAGTACCCATTATTCCATTAATATTATATTATTACCTATTCCCGCATTGTGAGATATCTAATTTAGTAATTTAGTAATATCTAGTACCTATCTACTGCAGCAATACTTTTATGAATTATACCGACAAACATTTCAAAAATGAATGGTTTCTTATTAATAAATAATATATATGAGATTATTATCTATTTATATATTTTTATATAGTTTTATTATACATATATATTTATAATTATTTAGGTATAATGTATACCTAATTACCTACCTATATAATAATGTTATAGTATATTTATACATTTATTATATTGATCACAAATGGGAAATTTTGAAATGAATTCAGCAAACAACAAAATATACTTGATACATACATATTATATTACATACCCAAATATGCTTATTACAAAGCAGACAACTCTATCAAAGTATAGATAAATGGTTTATATTTATAATTAATTAATATTTAGTTATCGTTATATTATTTTTATATTTTATAATTATATTTATGTAATTTGTAGTAATAAAATAGATTTGTTTCTCGTTAAATATGGTTAATGAAGTGGGATGAAATATTAAAACAGTACATACCTATGATATATATTTATTTTTAATTTAATATACCTATTTCAATTTTATTATTTAAAATCATTATAATTGCAATTCATTAAACTCCAGTGCGGATAAGGTAGGTTTTTTGTTTAAAAAAATTTTATCAAACATATAATAAATTAACTTTTTTTTAACTTTTTAATTAAGTTAAGTTACTTTTTTTTTCAAGTAATTTTTAACTTTTTTAAGTTAACTGAAATTAAAAGTAACTTTTAATTTTTAATTTAACTTAAACATTTCAAAAATAACTTAACGAGTTAAAAAATTTTGTTAACTTGCCCAGCCTTGATACTAAGTATAATTTTAAAATCAAAAATTCAAAAAAAAGTTTTTAAATTTTAAGTTGTTGAATTGACTTGAAATATTTAAATTACCTATACAATTTTAGTTCCATCACTCATTTTCGAATTTTTCAAAATTGATCTTATGCGTTAAAAAAAACGATGAAATAATGATGAAAAAATGACGAAAAAACGGCAATATATTAATCAATACCTACATTATCTGACTGAACTTCGCTCAGAATCGTTTTTTTGAATGCAATGGTTTATCATTGCATTCAAATTCTAATTAAAATTAAATACTATGATTTGCACACATATATTCCTGCGGCAGGAGTATCATCTCTTTTTTTCTGATTTAATTTATAATAAAGTTAAAGAAATTGAAAGTAATTTTTTAGAAAACTTTACTTTTTTATTAAAAATATTTTTAATTTATAACAATTGTCTGTTTTTGTTAATTTTGAATAATTATCTGCCTAAAATTGTTTATAGTTTTCGAAATCGGTATAGTTTAAGGTAAAAACTCAATAGAGTTATCACTTCATTTCATATAATCATGAGTAAATACAATAATAGATATATCATTATTTTCAATAAATAATATTATTGTATAATCATTATTGAAATAAAACAATTAATGAAACAATCAATTATGAAATTGACCTTTTAATGGACGGATTATATGATACATTTTAATTCCTAAATATTTTTATAAATTTATCCTTGGATTTATAACTTCTTAATATTAATTTTAAATTACTTTTATTTATGTTTTATATTTATTCCTAATATTAATTATATCAATTTTTTATTATTTAGCTATGATAATATCTACTAAGAAACTGGATCTTATATTCGAAGAGAGCAATAATTTTTTATGGGTTTGGTGGTTTGTCGATGATAGATTTTCCAAAGTAATAAAATATTTTTATTAATTATGAAATTTAATATTACTGATTGTCAACAGGTTTTTAACAATCGTGGAATATTTATATAAATTATAATGTATAAAATATGTTATAAATATTGATCTGATTTTATATCTATTATTTTGTTTCCAATTACCTAATTGTTTTTATATAATTTTTTAGGTAAATAAACAATTTATAGGAGATTTTATTGACGATTTTAAAATTCACGTGAAGAATATTAGTGGAAAACAAAAACAAGGTGTAATTCATGCCCTTAAAGTAATTATTATAACAATTGATCATAAGCATAACTACTATTTTTATGACAATTTAATAAATATATCTTGCATTACCTATAGATAATTTCTACACAGTATGATTTATCAATACCAGATGGAAATTCTATTGAATGGGCAACAATAAATTTGAAGCAACAAACAAAAAATTTAATTGGTATGTAATAATTTAAAATTATCCATCTAGGTAATTGATCACTAAACTGAGATTATTACCTGAATTTTTTTTAAATTATGATTTTACTAAATACTCCAGAATGTGTGTTTATATTTGTTTATATTAAATAATATTATTATTATTTTTTTTTTAATAGGGAAATTTCAAAGGAATACATCTTATTATATACCTGATGATATATTAATCAAAATTAAGGCTATAAATGACAAAAATATACACACAAATTTAAGTGAAACTGTAATAAATGATTTTAAACAACATAACAAACATAACAAAAACAAAAAAACAAATGTTATAATAGATCGTAAGTTATCTTTTTCTGTAAATAAAATCAAGTTGATTTACATATATATATATATATATATATATATATATATATATATATATTATATTTATAAAAATTGTGATAACATAGTTTTAATTATCATTTTCAGTTAAAAATGCAATAATGAATTATTGTTTATGTTGTAAATCACCATTAGATGAAGAAAAAAATGATCATCCTCTATTTAATTGTTTTATTTGTGTTCAATGCAAGGTGAGTAAAGGATAAATATTAAATTTAATTGTGATAAAGTATTATTTTTTGTAATCTACAATTGTATTAATTGTATAAATATTTCAGTTTAATGCAAAAAATATACTTATGCCAATATCGGAAAAGGAAAAAAATGTGAGTTTATATATTTATTTAAATTATCTGGTTAAGATTAGGTGAATATTACAATTTTAAATCTTTGTATGGTGTAAATTAATAATGTGTGTAATGCTATTTATTTAATATAATTTTTAATTATTTTCAAAAAATGTGTAGAATTGTATGACTTATAAATTAATAAATGTTATGACAAAAGGGTAAAATATTAATAATTTATTTTTAATAGAATAGAGGCTGTTGCATTTGTTTCACTAATGGAGATTGTCTAATATTTTGTGATCATTGCATACGGTGAGATTCTTATATAATACCTTATTAAAAATATAAGTTAAAATTTATTCAATGTTATACTAATAAATTTCCTTATTTTTATGTTTTTAATTTTCTACTTAGATCGTTTTGTAGAAAATGTATAAATTTATATTCTACAGATAAGTGTTGTACAAAAATAATTACGCTAAGCAATTGGGCATGTTTCTTGTGTGATGAATCACATAATCAATCTTTTGTGTTACAAAGTAGAACAATTCGAGATCAATTGGAAAATGTAATATAGGTATATATAGATATATATATATATATTATATTAAATTACATTTTTCAGATTTATAGCCTGTATTCAACTTTCCCATATTTTAAGAATATTGTTGAAACTCAGAAACTTTATGTTTTATCAATAAATGATAAAGAAGCAATGGGTAATAATTTATAAAATCTTAATCTTACTAAATAATACATTTTTTAAAAAAAAATATAACCATACATCATACATAATATTTGCATATTTTACAGTTATGCTAAGATATAAATAAATAGGTTAATAGTTATTTTCTGTTTTTATTTCAGTGGCAAAAATGTTAGATTCATTACAATTTCCGCTAGAACTTATTGAACTAAAGAAATCTTTAATTACAGATATTAATAGCTTAAAAGATAAAGTTATACTTTTAGTTAATTTCTGTAAGAAGACTGGTAAGTGGCTAAGTATTTGATTTAAATTCGTTCTCAAATTTTTAGAGTAATTTTGTTAGATATGAGATAAGATTATATTAAAATTAAATTTTAATTAAGCATGTTTCCTCTTAAATAATTCAATTGTTATTTTGCATAGTTTGTTTGAATATTTTCAGTTCATTGCCGGCTCAATCTTTTGCAAAATCTGTATTTGTATTTATAATTTATGAGTCCATATATTAATCAAAGCATCACACTTAAATTTTTAATAATAGAACGTTACATCTAAATTTAATGTTATAATTACACAATTTAAAAAAGTAGATATTAAATATTCTTCTGATTTTCTCAAATATGTTGGCTTTTTTTATAATAACTATTACATAATTATATAATATTACTAGATACAAAATCCTTTTTTTTTATATATTAAAAAATGTAATTAACTAATTAATAATAAAATGTTTCCAATAATAACTAATTGTAGTACACCCTAAGTGTAGGGCCTGGTGACTGACACACCTCGCCCTCCCATAGCACCAGCTCTGTTTTGGTTAAATATTAAAATGTCTATATTTATCTATTTACCAGTTATTGCAATTTAAATTTAAACTACATTACTTTTAGATACAGAAGAAATACTTGAAGCGTATACAAATTTATACAATTTTTTTCTTAAATTGAGAGAAGTAAATCCTAGAAAAATATTATGGGCATTTGAAACAAGAGCAAGTTTATATGAAAAGGAACAAAATTTTATTTCCAGGTGAATTTATTAAATTTTTAAAATATGTGATGTATATAGTATATTGTGATAGAACAATATTTTAGATCTGAGCGAAGCGAAGAATGTATTGGTTTTAATATGTGTCATTTTTTTTTTTTTTTTTTTTATGTCTGAAAACACTTTTACTACCCAAAATAATGCTCCGATTATCACGAATAGCATATGTTTCCGGTAGGAAAGTGGATGTGGTTGGTACTTTATTTTCGAATTTCTCAAAATTGACCCAAATGCGATAGAAAAAACTGCATTTGTCACAAAAACTGAAATTTCCACAAACTCGATTTCAATATTTCACAATAACTCGGACAATTTTGAAGTTAGCAACTTGAAATTGTTTTGGGGTGTTCAAATAACTACTATATCTGTGTGGTTAAATTTTGGAACTGTTACATTAATTTTTCTACAAAATATAGGACTTTGAATATTTCGTAAAATTCACGTTTTGATGTTTATGTTTGATAAAATTGGCAATTTTTGGTATTAAAGTCTGAAAATTTTACTGAAGTATACTTACATATTACTTAACATCATACTAAAATATTAGAAAAATCCCTAGTCACATTTCTTTTTTATAGTTATTTTAAGTTGATATTTTTAGTTCAAACGAAAATTATAATCTGACTGAACTTCGCTCAGAATGGTTTTTTCGAATGCAATGGTTTATCATTGCATTCAAATTTTATTTAAAATTAAACGCTATGATTCGCACACCTGTATTATATGCGACAGAAGTATCAGCTCTTTTTATAATATTTTAATATATATATAATTTTATTATTTTTATTTCTTTAAGGTTTTGTGAAAAACAACCGTATTTAATTGGAACAAATGATCAAAACATCCTTTTAAAAAGCAGATTTCTATGGACCAATATAAAAATTAATAACTCTGATCTTAGAAAATTCCAAAAATCGAACATTTTTATTAAAAAAGATATTAAAGGTAAATTAATTAATTATTCTTAAATAATTCAAATTTTATTCTTTCATATGTTTTCTCAATTAAATACAATATTCTCTCATATAACATATTTTTCTAAAAATTGTTATATTTGATTCTCATATCTTGCTAATATTATTTAAAATTTATAGATATGGATCAAGATATTACAGATACAGACAGTTCATTGTTTTATAACTCAGTATCTCTTGTGGTAACCAGTATAAAAAATAATGTTAAACAAATTAAATGAAGAATATAAATATAAATTTATTTTTTAATTTAGAATATAAAATAAATTTTGTCATAAATATTGTATTTTCCCACAAAGTTATTTTTATTTTTTTTTATTTTTTTTATTTTTTTTTTTATTTTTTTTTATTACTTCTGTAATATTTATTTAAACTCTCAAAGGATAATTTATGTTTAAAATTATTTTACATTTTGACTTTTTCACTATATGTTATTTCAAAAATATACTAATTTTTAAAATTTTATTTTGAATACTTATTTTTGAGTTTCATTATTTAAAATATAATAGTATTGTCATCATAATATCTATGCTCCTAAATTCCCATCAAAATAATATGCCTTTTACAACATTCTTATTACTTCACTAATTGTTATATATTTTTTATAATTAGTCTGATTATATGATGGAATATAAATTATAAAATAATAATTATAAATATAAATTATTTTATCTCTAAAATTGTGAGTTATATTTTTTTCTTTTTTTGTTAAAAAGTTTATATATATACATATAGATATTAAAAAAAATATATATTTTATGTATCTTTCTTACAAACATTCATAGTTTCAATTAAATCATAATACCTATATCCTATATGACAAAATGAACAAGGAGGGCATTACTATTATTGTTACTACTACCGCGTCTAAACAATATAGTATAATTTATGGTGTGCGTGCGTAAGTCAATACATTTAAACACTTCAAAACTTAGTTCCATTACAATTCATTCAATATTCATATATTTATTATGAAAAATTATACTGCTTCCCAATTCTATTGATTTTATATAACTGTGTTTTTTTTATTTTATTTTAATTATTTAATAAGATATTTATTAAAAACGATTTTCAAAAAAATGGTGAACTTTGAATACTTATAATTATAACTTTTAAAAAAATTCATGTTTTAAATATAAGAAAATGTTATATCAAGAAAGGTCAGCTTAATATGTATTATAAATTACAAATGTCTATATTTATATAAAGGATAATTAGTTGTGATGGAACTAAAATTGTAAAATATAAATAATTCAAGTCAATTTAACCCTTTAAGTGTTAGTGGTATACATATGTGTCACTTATAAAGTGACTGTGAAGGGATAGAAATATTTTTTTTTTTATAATTGTAAATTTTAATATAAATTTAAATTCTAATATTAAACGATATATTAATGTAATATACAACTATAATATTATATGAGTAATTGAGTACAATATGATTTCGCAGAAGGAAAATAATGTATTATTTCTAATTTACAAGTTTGAAAAAAGATATCACAAAATTAATAAAAAAAAAAAAAAAAAATATCTTGATATAATTTAATACAACATGTTTACAATTAAAGATTTATTATCATTAACAAACTATAAAAATACAAAATAAAATTTACCTATTTAAATAGGTAATAAAAAATAATAAATAATAAACTACTGTAAATTAAAAATAAATATTCATAAATTGTATATCATACAATATTATATGGTATTTTTCCTTTCTTTCTTCAGAACTTATTCTACAAGTGAAGAATCCAACAATATTTTTGGAAAATTAAACATGCCACATAATGATTATTATAACTTCATATTTAAATTAGAAAACATATTTATTGAAAACTTTTCTTCAATTGCAATTGAAGATATTGTTAGGACCAAGATAAACGATTTATTTTCTACAGTACGATATAAACATCCTTGTGAAAATTTTAACAAAATATATTTAATAAAACTTTATACTCGATTTAGAATATTTTCAACCATTACTTTTTTAAATAAATCTTTAATTAATCAAAAAGGAAAAAAAACGAAAGTTAGCAATATTAAAACATTTATAGACAATATTATTTTTCATCAATTTTATTTGTAAATATTTAGCATAATTTAAACAAACTGGACAAACATGTTTTTCTAGATATTTTTTCATTAAATAGACACAAATATACGTGAAGGAATTTTGTTCTGGAATATTTAACTGCCTATAATCTACTATGCCAATTTTCATAGAATTTAAATTAAACAGATTTGGTGGCGGGGTCAAAATATTAGAAATATCAAATGAAGAAGATTCAGAATTATTAATTTGACACAGGATTTGGTCGAGATCTTCAATACAATTAGCACCTGGCGAATGCTGAAAATAGTCTAGACAAAAATTTTTTTTAAACATTCTAATAAATTGAACTGTAGTCGGATTTATCCAATTACCATTTTGGTTACAAAATGTACCAAACAAATTCTCTAAGCAGTCTTGATTTAACCGACCAGTGCAAAGTTCAATATTTTTTTTATTAGGAGAATTTAACATATTCCATAACATTTTTATACCAGAAATAGTAACTAACCAACCATTAATAAAGTTAACTCGTTTAGTTACATCTGTTTTATTAAATTTATTTATTACCTACTTTTAAATTATTAAATATTTCTGACATTTTGTTTAATTGGTTGGTTTGAGAAATATTTTTGAAAGGCTTAAAAATTCTGTACATTTTGATGACACATACATGTTGCTTGAGTCGGCCAAAAACGTTTTGAAATATTACAGTCGACTAAATCGACATACCTACATAAAATCAAACGATAAATAGTATTATTATTGTTTGAAGTTCATTTTGTGGGAAAATTATAAAAATAAATTTTGCTATTCATAATACACATCAATGGCCACAGACACAAAACAAAGGTTAACATGAAAATAAAAGCAATATAATATTGGTATTCTGTTATCCTCTATTGGTAAAACCAATTTTTGTGAACGTGCCACGTACAAAAATTCTTCAGTTCCTATCTTTTCGTGTTAATTATTTTGTACACAGACATAAAAAAAATAAAATCACACATCATTGTAAAACCAATACATTCTTTGCTTCGCTCAGAATCTAAAATGTTAGTATTTTATTAATATTTCATGTAATCTAAACAAATAATATTTTATATTATAGGTATTGTATATTTTTCTTATTAGGCGAAGAAACAATACAATTCATCCGGGTTATTGATCAATAGGTATTATTTGATTTTTTGAATTCCCGAAGACCATATAGAAAAGGTTATAAAAAACCACTATACCAACATAATATAGAAAATCAAAAAAATATAATTTTACCATTAGTAACTTATTTATTAAATCTTACTGATATAAAAGGTACACCAATTTCCTCAACGCCTCGAAAAACATTTGTTATTGATTTGTTTTTTATTCTACATTTTGTAATTTTAAATTATCTCTTTTTATTAAAATAATAATTAAATTATTAATGACTAAAACACATTTATAGGATTGGCGGTTGCTGTAAAATCTATATTACTATTGCTAAAGAATTATTAATTAATACTTCATATAAGTATTTATTAACTTACAAATTTTCACAAGACCATCTGGAATTGTTTTTTTCAAAAATACGACAACGATTTGGGAATAACAACAATCCAAATGTGCTTGAGTTACGTACATCAATGAAAAAATTGTTATTAAGAAATGGAACACTGTCTTCATATTCTGGTAACTGTATATTAATGGATAGTACAAGTATAGAAAGTGTTTTTGAAATTTGATGGGCAAAAAAAAAAAAAGTAGAAATGTTAGAAAATGAAGGTGATATTTACAATGACTTTACAGAATTGGATATCGATGAAAGTTGTTTTGATGTTTTAAAAGATAACATATTATATTATATATGTGGATTTATTGTTAAAAATATTTTCAAAAAAATAGATTGTATAACGTGTGTAGAAAATCTTCTTCAAGTTCCAACTATACACAATTATATTCATAATCATTCATTTTCTGTTCTAGTAGATTTAAAAAATAGAGGAGGTTTAGTGAAAAGTTCTATTGGTGTTATGAAAATTATTAGGTATATCGAAATTACTTTAATTAAGCTGACTAATAATTTTTCTTCATTTCAATATTGTTTAAGTTCTAGAATTATAATTTCTACTAAGAATTTTGTATTTAATTCAAATATATTTAGAAATTTGAGTTGTGAAAATGATAGCTTTTTAGAAAATCATAAGCTGAATTAAGTTGTATTAATTTGTAAATTATATCTTAAGATTCGTTTGCACCATGCTGCAAAGTTAAAAACAGTAAAAACTGTAAGTAAGCGCCGTATGTTACCTAACAAAGCTTATTTTGTTTCATAATCAGTAATAAATATTAAATATACAGATTTGTTTTTTAATTTTAATTAAATGTAATTTATTTATTTATGAATAAATTAATTTTATTAAATATATATTGTTTTTTTTTTTTTTTTAATGTTTGTAAATAATGATTTTTATTTATTTTTAATATCTAATTCAATGTATTTTATCAAAGTATTAATACAAGTATATATTGTGATGTTAATTTAATTTTAATGTTATCTGTTTTTTGTTATAAATACATTGAAAATTATGATTTTTCATGTTTAATACAATATAACTAATGTAAGTATAAATTTTATTTCACTTAATTTAGTTAATTTTGTTATAAATATATATATTTGTAAGAAATTATGTTTGTACCTATATAAAGATTAAAAATAAAAACAAATAATTACCATATTATATAATATAAATAATATATCAAAATCACGATTAACATTAATATTGTAATAAGATAATATAAAAAAATAAAAAATAATAATAAATATTATTATTATTATTATTATTTTATTATAAATAATAATTAATATATTTCAACTCAAAATATAAAGTAGGTACTACTTAGGTACTACTTAGGTCTATTACTTATTTACTTATTAGATAATAAGTAGGTATTCAAATTAATATAAACTATTTTGCCAACCGACAAAATGCCCACCACACATTGGTGGGTCGTTATAAATACAGTCGATTACGGCACCAAACGTGTTATCACAAATTATATAAAATATCCACGAACTAAGATATATATCTTAGTTCGTGAAAATATCTTATATTAATCTATATCAAATTAATAAATACCTATCTATATTAATAGTATATTATAATTTGTTGTGAATTTAAAAAAAGAAATATAATTATATTTTTTTAGATTTTGAAATTCTTTTTTCTGGATTTTTTGTCCGAAAATTTATTTATTACTTTATCCAGATTTAATTCAGAAGTCCGTTCTCTTTCGATATTTAAGATCAATATATAATTTAGTCTTTCTTGATACATGGTATTTCTTAAATAATTTTTTACCAGTTTTAATTTTGTAAATGACCATTCAGCCGATAATAATAATAATAATAATAATAATAATAATAATAATAATAATATACACTTAGTTTAAAAAAATAAAAAAAATAAAGACAAATATTATTGTACTATATCTTAAAATAATACATTTTATTTGGATTTACAGAATGATCATCAAAATAAATAAATAAATTAAAATAAAATAAAATAAATAAGTCTATATTAAATTATGACTGTCATAAAATTGACATATTTCCCTGAATGGCTGAATATGAAACACGACGTTTGGTGCCGTAATCGACTGTATTTATAACCACCACACATTGGTAGGTTTCACTGATAACATCGTTAACAATATAGAGTTACTTATCTAGTGTATTATAGAAGTCTGTGTATATAATAATATATATTCTTTATCTCGATATATATTATTATATATTGATAAAATGATAATATAATGTGATATAATCACAATCACAGAGTAGCTATATATAGTAGATATATCAGATAATTTAACAAACGAAAAATTTCCTATATCTAACAACCATGAACTAAGATATACAGGACTGGACACGAGCTCTTATCCGCCGGTCATACAATGTAGTGAAGCTCCTTTAAGCGGATCTTTCGCCATTTAGTGAATAATTGACATGTTTTGTAAACAATTCGAATTTCGTGTTATCATGTAGTGAGAGTACTATTCATCTCTTCTTACAGATGGCGATAGATCTGCCTAAATGAGCTCCGCTACTTTTACTGACCGTACCCCCACATACCCGCCCATCTATCCGTGTCCAGTCCCACGGTTAATAGATATACGGTCGAAGCCAAACACCATTAGCCAATCAAAAACGATCATTGATAATGACGTCATAATAGACCTAAATTCCCGCGTAAGCACAGGCAGCACAGCATCAGTGTAGTATTACGGACGACAGTTCTATTTAATATATACATATTTTCAATTTTGAACTTAGATTGATTTTTAATGTAATGTTTCTTTAATACCTACTTGATTTTTAATTTTTTTAATGATAAGTAGGTATACCTATATATTTATAATTAAAAAAGAATGTAATAATTTCATTACTTAGCGTTTAAAAAATTTAGCTTTATTTATTTTACAGTGACGCTTACTTCCCTCATACATCTAGATTAAAAAATACATGCATAAATATAAATTAAATAATTAATAAATTAAAAAATACATGTCTTAATATAAACTTTTAATACAAAAATTTAACAATAGTTATGTATTTGAAACAAATTATGCATAATTAACATTTTTAAGATTAAACTTTAATCTTATAAACACACATAAATAGTTAATAATTTTTACAGAAATAAAAGTATAAATAAATATTTAGCTTCGGTATATTAAAATTAAGCATAATTACTAATTAAAAATCATTATTAATTGGTAAAGTTACAAAAATATTTTAACTTTAATCTTATAAACACACATAAACAGTTAATAATTTTTACAGAAATAAAAGTATAAATAAATATTTAGGTTCGGTATATTAAAATTAAGCATAATTACAAATTAAAAATCATTATCAATTGATATAAGTTACAAAAATATTTTACTTAATGTTCAAATGCTTGTTATTTTAAAATTATAACTAAACAAAATTTATGTAATAATTTTTTTCATCTTTTTAACTGATTTCCTATCTCTGTTTGATGTTTTCTTACATTCAGTCCTTTCAGCCATAAGATTATCATTCAGTAGTTTAATTCGAATGTAAGTCCTTTGGAGAATAAACGATTTAATTATTTCTTCAGGCATATCACATTTTTTCTTTATTAATTTAGTTAATCTCTTGACAATATTTGAGTCAGTATCAATTTTTTCTTGGTGAAACTTTTTAAACATGGTTTCAAAAATCTTAGCTTGTTTAACCCAATCTGCTGATGGTTCAGTTAAACCACCAAATGACAGATGTTGCACCCAACTTGGTGTAGTATACGAATGATCTGGTTTATTGTCTTTGGTATAACTACCCAAGTGGGGATATTTGTTTTTAAATTTACGGGCAAGCCAGCCACACAAATAAATAAATCCATCTTCTTCATTAGTAGTTGCAAGATTATTTTGTGTTGATGATGATTCAGATGACAAACTGCTATCAGATAAATCATTTTCTTCATTATTGAAAGGGATGTTAACATCTGCAGTTGCTAATACATTTGTTACCAAATATTCTTCCGAATTCAATTTTTCCTGTGGTGTTTCAATATTGAGTTTGTCTTGTACTACCCCTGGATTCTTACCAAGTACAATTATTCTGATCCTATACATTGCATTTAAGGGAGTAGGGTGGTCATTAAGTCCTCCCCGACTTCTAATCAAAGAAAAAAAACTTTCAAGACTATCTTGATTAAGTCTGTAAGTGCGTATATAAGATATATTATATTTTTCTTTCAATTCTTCAAAAAGTAATTGAGTAGATTTTATAGAAATTAAAATTCCTTTTTGAAATGTTTGTAGAGTATTTTTGCCTTCACATCTCATTGAATTTATTAGCTTATACATTTTGTCCAAACAATTATTTTGGTCTTCTAAATTTAAGCCATAAGGCTTTTTGGTGCATAATGTTTCCGATGGTGTATACGAATTCATTACATCAAACCAATTACTAATAACTTCAATAAACTGACCAGTATTATCAGATAATACCTTGTTCAATCCTGGTTTATAATGAATTAAAGCTGTAGCAACACTATGGGAGAGTAGTAATTGTGCGGCTAATCCTACATTCTGTCTCTCGGCCTTTACACATTCTAAATGTTTTTGTGATAACTTGTGACAAGTTGAAATTTCTGTCTTTGTTACTTTTAGTAACTCTATTAATGGTGTTGCATTTATCCTAGAACCATCTGATAGAATAAATCCAGTGTCTAAAAGCCAATTTCGAATGAGTTTAAGAAGATGTGGGGCATCTGCTAAGAAATAAATTTTTTCCTTAGTGGTAGGATGTAGAAAATATGTTTTGTCAATAGTTATACCCAACTTCTTCCATAACCCTACATTACCACCACCACAATCAGATACACAGGCAACCACATTGTATGAATTGTCATATAAAATAGATATAGCTTCAGACAGAATTTCTGGTGTAACTAATTGATCAAAGTTGACATATATTGGTTGTTTCCAATTCTTAAAGATGCCTCTCACCATGATCACTTGCATTTGACTGTGAGGCCCTATTACTTGATCGTTTTTTTTGTCATACTCATAAGCTGATAGTATTTTCATTTCATCAAATTGAATTATACATAATTTTTCAATACTATTTAAATTGAGCGCTGCTATTTTCATTATTCTAATAACGTCAATCAAAATACCTTGGCGGAAATTCAATCTAGAAGCCCATTTAACTAGAGTTGATACATGCGGTAATGGATAGTTCAATTTGTTTCTTAGATAAATGTAACACCTTTTACTAAGATATCTTAATGTAAAAGCTTTTGAAATATCTTCCGTACTCCAAATTACTTTTTTTCTCTTTTTAGTGATTAAGTTTAATTGAGTTTGGCTGAAAACTACTTTTAAAGATTCATTTAAGATATGAGTTTGTGAAGCTTCTTCTCCAAATTTTTGAGAAAGAAAATTACATTTTTTGTTCAAAGTATTAATACGTTTTTTTTTAAATCTATTGAATTGTAATAAATGTTTATACTTTGTTTTTAATTTTTCATGGTCGTTAAATAATTGTTGGTAGTTTGATTCTTTAATTAAAGTAGGCAATTCCTCGTGTACTTTATCTTCATCTTCTTTTGCTACATCTTCATCGTCTTTTGCCATATCTTCATTCTCTTGAGTTGGTAATAATAAACTTTGAACAATAGTTGCATTTTGACGTATATTTGCACGTACTTGTCTAGATGATATGTTAGTTGACTCATTTGGTAAATATTTATCTTTTAAATGTTGCGTTGGTATAGCTAAACAAAAACAAATATTATATTGAGGTTAATAATTTTAAAGAAATAAAATATAATAATAAATAATTAATACCTTTGAGATTTAATTTTCTTTTTGTTTTAATGCCCATTAATTGGCTTCTTAAATCAACTTCAAAATCGTTTTCCAAAAAATGTACACTACAAATTGTACTGGTTTTATGATTCCATTTATCTCTTCTTCTGCATGCCTTAATCCAAACTTAGCATAATTTTTGTTCTTTTGGAAATGTGTGATACGATATATTTAAATTATTTTTTTTTGTTAACTGTAAACTATTTGAACATACAGCAACAGCACATCTAGTTCCCGGCATCTATTTAATAATATAATAATCAGTTTATTAATTATAATTAAATTTATTAATTGATACCATTTCACTTTTATATGATCTTATTTAGCTACCAACTCAGGAACCCTATTACTTAATTCTTTCTTAAAAATCAATGTGCAAGTGGAATAAGTAACTCATACTTAAAAAACAAGATTGATTCATAAATTACTATTATACAATTCTTTAGATAGATATGTTAAATAAGAATAAATGTAAGTATTGACATCATAGATAGATTTATTATTTAAACCTTTACAGTACAATGTAAATTGAAATAAATTCAAGCATCTCCAATAATGTCAAATTACCTACTACTAGGCAGGGACGGACTGAGGGATAAAAACAGCTCGGGAAAATCACAATTTCAGCGGCCCTCAGTATACTAACGGCCCATTGAATAACTATTTTCGATTTTTTTTTCAAACTTGTAAAAATAAGTCAATATGAAGTCATTAATAATCCCGGACTAGCATTATATAAAAATCTAAATTCTGGGTTTTATGTTTTATTATAGTTTTTACGTGTTAAATAATACTTTAATTTATAATTTTACAATAATAATTATTGCATTTTTTTTAAATATATTTATCCGAGCAGCGGCCCACCGGGAAATTTCCCGTCATCCCGGTCGTCTATTCTGCCATTGCTACTAGGTATACCTAGATATTTTTTATATGATCTTAAGCTAATATTCTAATATTATACAATTGCTTACTTTAAGGTTCAGTTGATTTTATTGTTTGCTTCTTCTTGGTTGATATTTAAAAATTCAAAATAAAAGCTGTTAACACAACTCACAAGGAACAGAAAATTGAACCATAGAAAAATAATATAATGAATTGAACAATGAACAAGAAAATTGTATTGTTTTGGCGGCTATAAAATGCGGAGGTCTATTCTGACGTCACGCTCTTTGAAACCACGCCCCCCACACAACACAATGCTTCGACCGTATATCTATTAACCGTGGTCCAGTCCTGTATATCTTAGTTCATGGTAACAACCACAATTATAGATTCGATTATCTATAACCGTGGTAAAAACACACGGATAATAGATATCTACTAACCGTGGTAACAACCTACCTAGCGCTAACAAAATGTAGTACCGAAATCAATATGGTTGTGAGTGTCTCTTTACTTAATGTTTAGTTGACATCATTTTACGACGGAAAATACGACTTACTGAAATCAAGTTAATTTTGTGTTATAGTGTCATATCCACGGTATTACGTTAACTCATCAGTCATCTGTTTGAAACTAGTAGAAAAATGTCTTTGCCGATTAATCATAGTGATGTAAACGACAAAAAAATGAGATGCGTAAATAGAATGTGTAAATATGGTGATCACCGGGTAGAAGCATTTGAAATGGTGTGCATTTTTTACCACATCGATTACAAACCATATAAGGAGGTAAAGATTAAAAATTGAAATTAATTTTAACGTGTGATAAGAATTATTTTTAAAATCTTTTTTTTTTCCAATTAGGTTTGTTTAATGTGTTTAAAAAAATGTTTAAGACATTACAAAATTCTTCAAAGAAAATGGGATGAAGGTAGTTGCATTATGGATAGTTATTTTCCAAATTTTGATTCTTTCCATGTGATCGATTCGTCAGATGAGGAATGTGATTCCCAACCAAGTACTTCGAGTGATAATTGGATGATTAATGATGCATTTGATTCATATTTAAGAAAAAATAAAGATGCTATAAAAAAGCAATTGGTGTTATGCGGTGAATATTTAGAGAACGTATTTGAATCTTCTCTGTCCCAAACTAAATTTATTGATGAATATATAGATTCAATAGAGGAAAAATTTAATGAAATTAGTGCATCATTTTATGATGAAAGTGTAATAAAAACAACCTCAAAAACAACTGATAAAGAAAAAGTAATAAACAATGAAGAAATAACAGGCAAAGAAGATAAAACAAACAATAAAAATATAAGGGACAAAGAGGATAAGGAAGATATTATCACTGTTAAACGTACTATTTTTAGTGTACCATCTGACCTTCCTAAAATAGGCGTTATACAGTATCCTCTTATTCAAGACGGGCAACTATTATATGCAAAACAATTAACTTTAGTAGAACCATGGTTAAAATGTACAGTGAAAACTGTAATCAATGACAGTTATGCACATATTGAATTTCTTAATGGATCACGCAAATTAGTGACAAGAAAAGAACTTGCTTATGCTGAACAAAATCATGTGCAATTTGAAGTAGGCACTAGAGTAATTGCCAAGTTTACTGAATATGGTTCTAATGTTATAGACTTTTTCTATGCTGGTGTAATAGGTGAAACTCCAAAATTACTTAATAATTTTAGGTAAAGATAAATATTTCATTATATATTTCATAATATTAAATACATATTTTTTTTCTATAGGTATCTAGTTTTTTTTGATGATGGTTATGCTCAATATCGGCCTCATAAAGATATTCGTTTAGTTATGAATAAGACAAAAGAAATATGGAATGATGTACATCCTGATTCAAAGGAATTTATAAGGAGTTATTTAGAAAATTATCCAGACCGTCACATGTTAAAATTGAACACAAATCACTTTGTACGAGTTGAATATCAAAACAAATGGCAGTTGGCAAGAGTACATAAAGTTGATGCTTCTATGGTTGAAGTATTTTTTACAGAATTGAAATTAATTGAATGGTTGTATCGTGGTTCAATAAGGTTTTGGAATATTTTTGAAAAACAAAGCAAATCTGAAAAAGGTATTCGTTTAAGACAATCTGGATTAGCTTATTTAAATAAACCATTTGTAGAATTCACAAGTGAAGAAGAAGAACCTCCTAAAGTTGTAGTACGTAGAATGGTAGCTCGCAAAAGTACAAGCAATAAAAGGTCATCAAAAATTCAAAATGATAAATCTACAGCTATTTTTAATAATAAGAATATTCATTTCAGAACTGATAATGTAATTTTGCCTAAAAATATTCTTAAAAATAAAATATTTACAAATCACAAATGCAATTATTCTTGTGTAGAATGGACTAAATATAATTATAATAAAACAAAACAAATCAGCATGTTAGCCACACCATTATATTTTGGTTTTACCAGATATTTGGTATATTATTTTGATACTATGGTGTCAAAATGTATCATGTACAAAACTCCTTGTGGTCGTACAATTCGAAACATGAAAGAAATGCATGATTACCTAATGGTTACCAATAGTCTGATGACAATAGATCAGTTTGACTTTAATAGCTGGGTAAACCCGTTAGCTGAATACAAAGTAATAGATTACAAAATAAGTAGATCTGATATATCAATGGGTGAAGAATTTAGACCAATATCGTGTGTGAATATTATTAATAATAATTCACCACCACCAATGAAGTATATAACTTCTAGAAAGGCAAGCCCAGGTGTCAATATTAACATAGATGAAGATTTCCTATGTGGATGTGATTGTACAGATAATTGCCAAGATAAATCTAAATGTGCTTGTTGGCAGATGACAATTGAAGCACAAAAAATATTGCCTAATATTTATAAAGATCCAAATATAGGTTATAGTTATCGTCAGTTGCCTGAACGTGTTCTAACCGGTATTTTTGAATGCAATAAAACATGCAAGTGTAAGAGTTCATGTTTGAATCGTGTTGTACAACATCCATTATCACAAAAATTACAATTATTTATGACTGAGAAAAAAGGATGGGGTGTACGTTGTTTAAATGATATTCCTCAAGGAAGTTTCATATGCATTTATGTTGGCAGTTTGTTAACTGAAACTGATGCCAATGAGGGAGGTAAAAATTATGGTGATGAATATTTGGCAGATTTAGATTATATTGAAGTAGTTGAAAAAATAAAAGAAGATTATGAAAGCGATGTGAATGTAAGTGATCAAGAAGACAGTGACAATAATAAATGTATAGACTCCGAGTCTTCTGATGATGATTTTCAAAGTAAAAGTGAAAGTAATAAATTTTCTTAAATGTATATGAGTGATAATTAATTAAATTGAAATTATTAATTTTTTATATTTAATTTTTAATAGATTCAAATATGGTTTCTGACATTTCATTACGCTTACGCAAACGTAAAAAACCAGAAGTTCAAAATGATACAAAAACCAATAAAGATTATAAACATAGGCATATTCCATCCAAATTAAATGCACATGATATAAAAATCAACTCTATACCTCCAAAATCAATGCGAGAATATTTTGGAAACAATGAAAATGTGTATATTATCGATGCGAAAACTTGTGGTAACATTGGACGCTATTTAAATCATTCTTGTTCCCCAAATACATATGTCCAAAATGTATTTGTTGATACACATGACTTGCGGTTCCCATGGGTATCTTTTTTTGCCTTTCATTATATACCAGCAGGCACAGAACTTACTTGGGATTACAGTTATGACGTAGGAAGTGTTCCAGGAAAAGTGATGAAATGCCATTGTGAATCAATAAATTGTAGAGGTAGATTACTTTAAATTTATAATAAGAAATAACAAACTTTTATAAAAAAAACTGGAACTAAATTTACATTTATATTCTTTATGTTAAAAAAAAAAATTCATTTTTGTATATAAATAAAAAAAAAACTTAAAGAAAGTGTTTACCATAACATAATAATTTTTTCTTTGAAATGCATTTATCCAAAAGTTGTTGACCATGGAGGTGGCATTGGATGTGGATTTTGTAAATATGGCATTACAATTGCTGACATTGAAAGCCTTTTCAAAAAAATTTTAAAAAAATATTTTTAGTTTCTGTATATTATTTTTATTTTAACCCTTTCAGACCCAAATTATGATCTAACAAAAAAAAAATTTTTTGTTTGCATATTCACTTTATATAGAGCTTAAAATTAGAGGAATCATCAAAAAAATTTTTTTTTTTAATTTTTAAGAACTTAGGACTATGTCCCCTTTAAGTGACATTGGGTCAAAATAGTTATGAAAATACACTAATATTAGAAAATTTGAAAAACTATAATACGCAATATTAATAAGTGTTGAAACAAATTATTCATGTATATTTAAAAACAAAATAAAAAAAAGATGAGCTGATACGTTTGTTGTTAATATACAGACATTTATATATACCATTTCCAAGAAAATAATTACGACAAAATAATATCGGATTAAAACGTGTATAATTCTGGGAATATTAATGCCATATAAATTCTAAAGCTATTTTCGGATTCTACAGTACTTTTCCCATATAATTAATATATAATTGACTATAATACATCATCATAGAAATTGTTAAAAATAAAATAATAGTGTGTCTCTTAAAGAGGACACTGGGTTTAATAGTTATTTTATGAACTAACAAGCAGTATTGTTTATATAAAACAACTACCCAATATTAAATGGATATTTCAATTCAACAAACTTTTCTTTTCAAATTTAAATAAGTATTTATATTAATTATTAATACATAATTAAAATTTAATAAATATAATTGAAAATTGTGAGTTAATAAATATATTTGTCACTGATGTTTAAACAATTGAGGAAATTAAATAGCCTACGTATATTACTTAGGATGGTATATAAACACATATATATATAAAATAAAAGTATATTTTTGTTGATTTTTCTTGTTATTACTATTACTTAACCTCAAATTTCAAATACTTTTATTATGAAATAAAATAATATTCATGAATTTATGAGATTCTTTTTATATGTAAAATCATAAGTAATATTGGTTTAGCATCAAATCAATGCATAAGATTCTTCTAAAAGGAGGCAGGGAAGTTACAAACCTTTTAAGAATTTCTTTAAATGTAATATTTATTAAACAAAATATATTAATATTAATTTAGTTTAATTTTATTAATTAATTTAAATGATAAATTTCACATAATTTTTACAATTTGTAATTTAATTAATTTTATATAAATAAATTCAAAAGTAGAGTTGAGTATGAAAACTTTTTTCTTAATATTTATAATGAGGGGGTTTGATCACCAAAACTTATGAACGAACAAACTGATAGCTAATACTTAAGTTTTTTTTCCTTTTTTTTTTTTTTTTTTTTTTATAGGTATAATTTGAAATGTTCCTATTGACAATATAGGTAAATTAAATTTGAATATAATTAATTTAATATTTGTAATGTAATACTTATCCCAAATAGCATATTTCAATAATTAATTAAAAATCATGATTAATTAAAAAATAATTTCATTATGGTTTAATTAAAGGAAGAAATCTATTAAAATATCACATTTAGATATTTTCTTGTTTATTCTTTAAATTTTATAGTGTAATTTTAAAATATAATTATTTAATTTTTCTATACTTAATTATACTTGATTAATTCAAAAATTATTATATAGTAAAATATTAATAAACCATAGTTTAATACATTAATTAGCTAAATAATTATATACTTACATGAAGCTACTAAATATTTGTTTGTTATCATCAGATGCTTTAGAATTGGCAAAACTTATACAAGAACAATACATAGCACACCATGCTGCCCATTTAAACTAAAATAAAATACTTAATAAAATTAATTTTCTTTAATTAAGATGATATGGTGAATTTTTTACCTTTATTAGTAAACCACACATACTCAAGATCATACCCAAAATGTTCATATAATCCGATGTCAGGTCTTCTCCAGGTGTAAGGGATTGAGAATCATTATTGGTAACTCTCGGCTTGTATCTATAGTTAAATTCATACAATATGAAATAGAATTGTACAAATACTTTTTTTATATCAAGACTAATGGGTTTATTATTTAAAATAAAACTTGCTATATAGAAGACACAAATACTTAATTTTCATAGTTCACAGAAAAGTAATTACAAATTACTAATTAGGTAGGTTAAATAATTTATTACCTGTGTTCTTTATCCGGTCGTCTTGGATCAGACGAATGATTGGAATACATTTTAATGAAAATATAAATTTGTAGTTGTTAATAATATAATATACTCGTATTATACCTAATAGCAAAGAATGTCCTTATAATCAAACAATAATTAAGAAATCAATTAGGTCAATGACGAGTAACTATTAACTAAAAATTAATGACATAAAAAATTAAAAAGGTATTTTTTATTAATCAATAATTATTTAGACTCTTATCTTGAACTTTTTACTTCTTTTTTTTGCCCGAAAATCGTGTTTTTGCACTTATTAGATCGATTAAATACACTTATATGTTATATATAAATAATCTATGCTTATGATTTTAATATTTTATATCATGTAACATTTGTGGTAACTATGAGCAAATTCAAAGAGCGGTAAACGCTTAGATAATACATAATGTATAATGTATATGTATTATCTAAGGTTCTAAGGGTAAACGTTTGAAACGTTAAATTGGTAGAAATTCTTCTTGAAGTCAAAATCTTCAACCTATATGTTATATAGATAACATATTATCATTCCTCATTATCATTATAAATTATTATTATTATTTATTATTTTATTAATACTTTAAACAGTTTAAACTGTAGTTGTCTGTTACACCTTTATATTTTATTTGTGTTTTGTTATAATTTATAAATTATAAATTTTATATTTTAATAAATCATTTTAGATTATAAAACATGGTTGCGGTTAATCATTAAGAAAACAGAGCGAACGCCACTAATCGATGTTGGCGATGTTCGCAAACGTTTACTGTAACCGTTTACTAAACGGACCTTCGACCATATAAACTGATAATTAAAAAATTAATTAATAACTGATAGTTTATATGGTCGAAGGTCGAAGCTACTAACAATCTGTCAGTGATAAGCAATCGTCCGAAAATTATTCTAAGACCGTGGTCCGAAATCTGGAAAATGATAATGATCCGAAATCGAAAAAATACTACCAACTGTTGCGAGCAAACATCCTTCGTGAAATGTTATTTTACAATTATATAATATATTGATAAATATTATAATATATTGATAAAAGTTATATTATATTGATAAAAGTTATATTATTTTTTTTTAAGTTAGGAAAATAAATTAAAATTACATTAATACAAATTTTTAATACAAAAAAATGGAAATGGACTTGCTTTTATTGAGTAATATAAAAAACAATTAACAATTTTTATACAATAATTGAATTTATATTAGTTAAAAATAGAGTTACCATATTTTGTCATGACTTCACGAGGCACCATCACAATAGACAGTTTTGGTTTTTCTCACGATGTAGAGAAGATCTTCTCTACATCGTGGTTTTTCTATAAATTTATTATTTAGAATATTATATGTGGTTATAGGGTATTCCAAATAAAAATACTAAATTGGCAATAAAAATAATTATTATTCAATGGACGAAAAATAAATCAATTGAACTGTGTTCTGTATTCTAATTTTTAATTTTAAATAATACCTATATAAAAATATAAAATGTAATATACTCGTATATTATAAATTTTATATTTTATAATCAAATTTACAATATAAAAACAATTTATTATGTGGTGTTATAATTTTTAAGTACATTTTAATGCTTTGGTAATAATTTTTAAGGGGGCTTGTCAGGATCTTGGGGGGACTAAGCCCCCCCCCCCGATTTCCGCCAATGGTTATCATATTTTTAAGAGAAATTAATGAAGAATCAAGTTCCTTAATTTTTTGTCCACGAATTCGAACATTTAAGTTACCTACCTTTGCTCAACCATAAATAAATAAATTGTTTTGTAATGCCATGACATATGAGATGCATATAATCCAATGCGAAAATATTAACACTTTGACTGCTGATGTCGACGCGTCGTCGACAAATGACAAATCGTATTTGTTCTCTGCAGCGGACGTCGACACATTGTCGACATCCTGCTCGTTGTTTTTTAATGTCTCTCAATAATGCCAGCCTATAAGAAATCTCTTGTTCTTGTGCCTCCGCATAGTTAGACCTCTTCTCTTATTAAATTTGTTGTCGTTTGAAATTCTGGCTATTTTTAAACCACAAAACCCAATTCTCGTAATAAAAGTAAGATAACCAATGTATTATATAAATATATTATTATACTATTATTTTAAATTATTATTTAAAATTGGCTCCACATGAAGCCACACTAATTATTTTCTTATTATTAACCAATGAAATAATAATATTAAAATATTATTACGAGTACCTGTAATATGTACAATAGTTGTTGTATGTCGTTTTTCTTGGACCGTCATCGTGTGTTATTATTATTTCTGTACTAATATTATAGCGGGTTTTATATTTGTTGTTTTTATTATCATTTTGTAAACGTTAGTCAACATATTATATTATCATAATATAGACACATAATGTGTTTATAAACACAGTAATCCGAAAATTGTCGACTCCCGCATTCGAGAAGAATGCAGTTCTGTGATGCCGATGTCGACTATGCGTCGACAGTCGTTTTTTTTGGTAAAAAAGCAAAATATTTGTATAAATAAGTATTAATACAATTATTGTAGAGTAACAGAAACCTTTAGGACGAAAAAAAAATTTCCGCACAGGAAGGTCACCTAGTTCGACCCATGCCGCAGTCAACGTGTTAATAATATCTATGTTAGGAATGTCAATAAGTATAGACATTGTGCCTGGTAAATGATTATCCTCATAATTTTTATTTTTGAACGATAAGTGTGTTCGTTTGAGGGGCATTGGTTTTAAGAAAAAATGGTAATGGTAATCCATCTATTCCTACAACTAATTTTATTATATCATTGTGAATATTGTTAATTTTGTCAAATTGATAACGATTAATTCCTGATGAAATACCAAAATTATGGTAATAATTAAATAGGTACTGTACTTACCGTTAAGCTTAAGCTCATTTTGAATTATCATATAATGTTCATTAATTAATAATTTTAGGTAAAACCATCGACCTATAAACTAAGTTTATGTCTAAGTTTATGACTAAGTTACAGTGGCCGATTGAGAAATTTGCCGCCCTTTTATTTTGAACTTTTTTTTAAAAAAAAACAAAATACATAAAAAATTATATTATTAATTAAATTATTCATTATTATTATAATTAGGTAAATACAATGGTCAATATGTTTAAAAAAATTAAATTGTTTTCGTTCGGCTTTTGAGATTAGCTACAGGGGCGTATTTTAAACAAAATTCTGGAAGTCCAAAATTTTCCCCTATATATTAATAAATAAATTATAAATTTACTAAATAAAAATAACAAAATTAATATAAATATAATTTACCACAATGATTTTGGAAGGGGATCCACGTTAAGGACCTAACCTACTTTCGATTTTTAATTATTAGCTATTATTTCTATTATGTTAGTTTTAGTCTTTAGTTTAATTAACTGTAACTATATTATGTATAGAAATATTGTTATTGTGCATTTTATCTAAAAAGGGTACAAACCCGTTTATATTAAATAAATAAATAAATAAAATGTAAAATTACTACTGAAATATTTAGATTTTTCCCATAAAATTTTTTCCAAATAAAATAAAACATTTAAAAAAAAAAAATATCAATATATCATAGTATGATGCAGTATGCACATGATTGTAAGAGATTATCGAATCGAGGACACGAAAACAATCGTATTATAAATATTATAATAAATGTACATAATAAAAATGTAATATATTATTTATATTAGAAATATTAGAATAGTGTAAACAAAAAAAATAAAAAAATAAAAATTACTATTAGTCAAAAAAAATCTAAATTCGATATTATTTTATATGGGTGGTATATATCATGTACAATTATATTATTATAATAAATCTAAACATTATTTTTGAAATAGGATGTTATTTACTAATGTCATACTCGCATTTAGACTTTAGCATTTACTTTATTTATTTGTATGATACGATGATTATATATATATATATATATATATATATTATATATATTATAGTTTATAGTAGGCAATTCGTGCGGTACTTATACATTTTTATGCGTTATTTATTTAAAATAAATATATTATATTTATATTTTTAATTATTTTTAATCGAAACGATATGAAAATATATTATTAATTATTATAGATATTACACGCATCTATACTCTATTCAGAATAACCTTGCCAACGGGTCGGACGAAAACTCGTCCGGTTCGCGCATGTTTTTTGCCACGGTGAGAGCTGATGTTTGTCGTGTGGCCGCCGTAGACGCGCCCCATGTTTATACGTAGTGAACAATAATATCGTATGTTTTCTCGATTCCTAATTGTTTAAATATTTAAGTAATTTTTGTAAATAACTGTTTAAATATAATATATATAATATATATATATTGAATTTTTTAAAAAAATATATAAATAATTTTTGCAAATATGAAATTTATATTAATTTTTTTTAATTTTAATTTCCTACTAACATTATAATATGTATTGATATCTATTTGGTTTTAATAATAATTGTATACAACGTATATTGTAACGTATTTGTGTTTGGTGCAGAACAATAAGGTAGAAGTACAAGAAATAGTAAAAAAAAAAAAATAGAATATACAATATTACTTTAATACGTATTATATGTATTATGCATATTATTTTATAATTATTATGATCGTCTGTATACACGGCGGCGGCTACCGATAGCGACGAGTTACGGAAGCGGCCGAAAACTAACGACCAATCACAGCGCACCTGACTCTCGCCGGGGGCTCGGACGGTTGCCGGCGGCTCAGTCGGATGCGCAAAAGTTGGCAAGGTTATTCTGAATAGAGTATAAATGTGAATCTTATTTTTAATAAAATTAATAAACGAAAAAATAGTCATCGTGTATTCTGTATTGTATAAGATAAATTGATAAATAATAAATAATAAATATTAAAAATAATGTTTGGATCCGATATTTTACGCATAATCACTCCCTGATAAAACAAATGTTATCTCTAACATGAATGACTGAAATATTCTATCAATAAATAGAAAAACGTGTTCATTGTCAAAGACCGTAAATAGTATATTTAATCTATGGTGATACTTATTGCAATACTAAACGCTATTGAGTGGACGACAGACCTTTCAATTTTGTTTGTGTAAAAACTTCCAAACGAGAAAACAATGCAAGTATAATATACGATATTCACATATCGTCATTCTCATTACAATCCCGTTATTTATTTGTATGATACGATGATTAATATAATAGTTTTTATTTTAGCTTAAAAACAATAAATACAAAGATTACTGAATATATTCTTGCAGCAATCTTCAATCTTCACACCAAATTTGAACAAACGGGTTCACAGAATGACAACTTTGCCTAAACGTACAATGACCAGTACTGAAAATCAAGTTCATGATAATCCTGAAGTTGTTACTAATGAAGAAGTAAGTTCGAGCAATAACATTGATCCTGACACGCAATCGTCTTCACAATCAGCCTTGCAGTTGATGTCGACGCCAAATTCAATAACAGAAAGTGTAACGACAGAAAATGTAGATTTAATTGTGCCATCGCCATCTTCACAAAATGTACAGGCATCCAGAGTACATGAATCATTAAACGAATTAAATATAAGTGCCTTTTTAAATGGACGCTATCGACGTCGAGTTCGCATTAGAATTCCACATATCGGAATCGCGGCA
This sequence comes from Tetraneura akinire, assembly GCA_021307375.1. Lineage (NCBI taxonomy): Eukaryota > Metazoa > Arthropoda > Insecta > Hemiptera > Aphididae > Tetraneura > Tetraneura akinire. Next base: position 1,938,115 of record JAIUCT010000012.1, on the reverse strand, counting down.
ACCATACCCATACGCATACCACCTACATTTGAGACAATTATTCGCAAACATACTGGTACAAATTATTATTAATAAAAAAAAAATGCACTGTTTTTATAATTATAATTTAATAATTTCAAGGTAACTACAAAGAATTTACAAATTGTATAATATGCTTTGAAGATAATGCTGGGAATTCTATCTTGAAACCATGTAAACATGGTGATTTTTGTGATATCTGTCTAAGAAAATTAGAAGCGTGGACATGTCCGATTTGTAGATCCGATATAAAACAAATCTGTGTATTTGTATAAACATTGTTTAATATTTATTCAAAATGTTTTTAATAGCATTTTCCATCTGCTTGCACTATGTAAGACTAGATGATGTCCTTTACACTTGTATAATCACAATTACACTGTCAAAATTCACAGTGGAACTTTTCTGAATAGGTATAATAAAATTAGTTTACTGGGTCATCACATGAAATTTGCATTATTAATTATTTATTTATTTATTATTTTGCATTATTTATTAATTTTGATAAAAGTTATTTTTTTTAAAAAAAAAAGTGTAGCTACACATATAAATAATTTAAAATTGTCCTTATATATTATTGTTATTAGATCTTTAAATAAAAATCACAACATTACAATGTCATAATAAATTAAATTTAAACTTATTCATAAAAATTGTTTTTTTTATATATATATATATATAATATTAAAATAATGTTTTGTAATTACTTAATTATGTAACATAAGAATATTTATACCATAAACATGTAAACTTTAGTTTACAAATAAAAAATTTTATAAATATATATCAAAATATAAATATCTAATAAATAATTAATAACTTGTTAATTTGTTATTATTTATTTAATGTGAATGGCCGAATTAATATACCATTAAAAAAGCTAAATTTTGATTAAATATTTAATTATTATTAATTACAAGGAATACCTATATCAAAAGGTATTCTTGTTAAATAATACAAATTTAACACTTACTTTTTTCTTAAATTAAACTTTCAAGTTTAAAGAGAAATTAATTACGAATGTCTTAAAATATTTGAATTACATTATGATCTGCAATATTATGCGAGTAAAAAATTATTAATTATAGTACTCTAGTATTTAACCATATTAGATTCTGAGCGAAGCGAAGAATGTATTGGTTTTACAATGATGTGTGATTATTTTTTTTTTTTTTATGTCTGTGTACAAAAATACTACCCGAAATAATGCTCCGATTTTCACGAATAGGGTATTTTTCCGGTAGCAAAGTGGATGTACTTGGTACTTTACTTAGGTCATTTTTTGAATTTCTGAAAATGGACGCTATGCGGTAGAAAAAACGGCGAAAAAATGACGAAAAAATGGCATTTTTCGCGAAAAATGAAATTTCGACTAATTCGATTTCTATATTTCACGATAACTCGGGCAATTTTTAAGATAGAGACCTGAAATTTTTTTCTGGGTGTTCACATAGCTATTATGTATATGTGGTAAAATTTTGGAACCGTTTTTTAAATTTTTTTACAATATATAGGACTTCGAATATTTCGTAAATTTCTCGTTTTTACGTATATAATGTTTGATAAAATTAGCAATTTTTGGTATTAGGGTCTGAAAATTTTACTGAAGTATACTTACATATTACTTAACATCATACTAAAATATTAGAAAAATCCCTAATCTCAATTTTTTTTTATAGCTGTTTTAATTTGATATTTTTAGTTCTAACGAAAATTATAATCTGACTGAACTTCGCTCAGAATCGTTTTTTCGAATGCAATGGTTTATCATTGCATTCAAATTCTAAGTAAAATTAAACGCTATGATTCGTACACCTGTATCCTGTGCGGCAGGAGTATCAGCTCATCTTTTTTATGTTGGGTTGCACAAAAATCAGTTGTTTAATCAGTTGTTAATGAATGACCAATATCTATTAAATATTTAAAGCATAAAAACCTATAATAAATACATTTATTTTTGTATACAATTAATTATATTATTCTTGAAGTAGTAGACATGATAAAAATGATTAAGAAATATTAAATAATAAAATATAATGTAAAATCAACAATATTTGATCAAAATACTATTATATTTTACATACATTTTTTCAAGCCCCTTAAGACCCAGAGTTATTAAAAGTGTGGTGTACAATTGATCGAAGATTAATGGGAAACACACTATAGTAAAATTTTTGTGTGAACTTCATTTTACTAATAGTGAATATTGGAATAGAAATATTAAATAAATACCAATATTTATTATAATATTAAATAGTTTATTTCAATTTATCGAATGATCGTAATTAATAGTACATGGAAAAAATATTTCTAAATTCAATGATCCCATTCTTCAACCAGTGAGGTGTAGGAAAAAACTGAAATGGACTGAGGATGAATCTGAAATAATACCAGAATTTCAAACTGATGTTTATGTCTGTGGCTATTTAATCAGTAAACTTGTTAAAAATGAAGTTTTAAATGTGTTCTCACTCTCAATAATATATGTGGTAACAAATGTAATAATAACTCAACATTTTAAAAATCTATAAATAGTATACAGGGTGATCAGAATTTCATGTTACAGCAATTTTCTCTGTAAATATTCGAAATAGAGAAAGTTTTATAATAAAAAAAACTATTTAGTTTTATATAATCTAAAATTATTTGTATGTTAAAAAATTATAAATACCCTTATGGGGGTGGGGGTTTCAGGAATCCACTTTTGAAAATCAAATGGTAACCCTTATTTTTTATACATTCATTATATAATATTATTTTTGAAAAAAATTTTGATGGTAAAATTTTTTTTAAATATTTAATACTCTGCAGATAAACAATATTATATTGATTATTTGTCATTGAATTGAATTCTGTTTTAATTTAAAATTAAGCTATAACTGTAGGTATACAAAAGTATAAGACGATTATTATTTTGATGGTTTATATTATAAATTATATATTATAATTTAAATCTTTATTACAATATAAATTTTAAATATAATTAAACAAAAATTTTCAATTACAATATAAATTTTGAAAATCATTTACAAACATTTTCAATTTCAATACAAATTTTGAATATTATAAACAAACATATTCAATTTTGATATTACTTTAAATTTTTAAATATATATTTTTAACGATTTTAAACGATATTTAAAATCAATTTTGAAATCGATTTCAAGCCCTGGTTTTATGTTCTGTTGTGGTGTTGGTAATATTTACTTTTGTGTTTTGTTCGTCATAACGATATTGACAATACCTAATAAAAATTTTGAAATTTCTCTTTTATTGAAATTTAACAATATTATTTTAATACATAATTAATTTAAATAAAGAGTGAAATGAATATTATAATATTAAATAGGTTTATAATTAACTACTGTATGTCTGTATTATGTTGTTTTATAGTAGTGTACTAGTGTACGTATTATCTATTGTATTATATTAATTAATACTTATTACTTAATATTATAAATAATATATGTTCCACAAAAAAAATTTATATATTTTTTTCTTCTTAGAATGATATTGTATTTGTATTTATATTATCTCAACATATTCATTATCTACAAATTGTTCAAATAGGTTTTATCTACCTACATAAATTTTAATCATTGTAGATGATTTTTTTTTTTAAATTAAATTAAGTTAATTAATTTATTTATTTTTAGATTTAAATTTTAACTTAACTAAATTTATATATATATATTTTTTAATATTAACTATAAACTTATTCTATTTTTTATAAATTAATTTAATTTAACTGAATTATAAAATTTCATTAACTGCCCAGCCTTGGATTTTTCTAATATTTTGATATGATGACTTCAGAAAAAAAAAACGATGGTGACCCATCCGCTGTTGATGCCTGGCTACGGTGCGTAACTGCGTAACACCTACGTAGCTTTCAGGAATATTACGCCGACTACACCACACGTGACCCTATGAGCCATAGTTTTTGTGAATGCCGTTTTTTCGTCATTTTCTTCATAATATTTTCGTTTAAACTAAAAATATCAACTTTAAACGGCTATAAAAAAAAAAGTGAGATTAGGGATTTTTCTTATATTTTGAATTAATGTTAAGTAATCTATAAATAATACCTATTTACTTATTATACTTCAGTAAAATTTTCAGACCTTAATGCCAAAAATTGCCAATTTTATCAAACATTATATACAAAAAAACGAGAATTTTACAAAATATTCAAAGTCCTATATTTTGTAGAAAAATTAACCAAACGGTTCAAAAAATTTACCACATATATAGGTATAGTAGCTATGAGAACCCCCCCAAAAAAATTTCTAGTCTCTAACTTCAAAATTGCCCGAGTTATCGTGAAATATTAAAATCGAATTTGTCGAAATTTCATCAGTTTTCGTGAAAAATGCCGTTTTTTCTACCGCTTAATCAATTTTGAAAAATTCGAAAAATGACCTAAATAAAGTACCAACTGCATCCACTTTCTTACCGGCAATAATATAATACACGAACAGATGAACATTACACCTATTTGTAATTTTAATTTATTTTAATTAATATAAACTCAAACAATCAACAACAACATATTTTGTAAATTATTGTCATTTAAACTACTAAATAGTAAATAATAAATATTAAATATTAAATAAGTAATAAGAATAGTATTGATCTGATTTTGATTTTCTGTTATATACGCGAATTATAGTGAATACGCGAATTATAGTGAATACGCGGTTATTAATTATTATAGTACCTAGGTATTATACATATTTCTAACATTAATAAATGTATATACCACAGATAACACTAAACTTAAAGTTATCTGTGTATAAAATATCTCTAATAGATGGCGTTAGTGTTGATAATAGCCAAAGGGAGGATTTTCTCCGCTCGGCGCTCACTCAATAGTCTATATCATATTATCATTTCGTAGATATTTCGCGTCCCGTCCTGATTCCTGTCGGCCGGCAGTTCGTGATCGTGATTGAATACGTAAACGTCACGACTCACAAACAAAATCAAACCGTAATAAAATAATAACTGTTATTGATTTATTTATTTATTTCATATAAAATGTAATAATATTTGTTAAATTTTGTTTTGTATAACGTAATAACGTATTTAAGTGTTTTAGTAATGAAATGATTAATGCAATGTAATATTATGATTAATTATTGAAAATTCATTATGGATTTTATCAAAAAGATTATGTTCTTATTTATTCTGTGTTATAAATCAATAAAGTCATTTAAGTTGGTTTTGAATTATTTTATTTTAATAATAAATTAATTTGTTTAATTGTAATTCAAATTTGAACCTGGACAAGGAAATTGAAAATATTCTTGTAATTTTAGTTATATTCACGGTAAATATATGATTTTTATTGAAATATATGTATTTATTATACTTAACATAATGTTGATGATTTTATTGTAACACCTAAAGACAATAACACTAACAAATTTAAAATTTTATAAATTTAAATTTAATTATATTTGTTTTAAAAACAACATACATAACTAATGTAAATTTATAATTCAATTCATTATTACTATTATTAGGTATTACTTATTATTATTAATATTTTTTTTTTTTTAATTGATTTTATATATTTTTACATATTTTATTTATTTATTTTATTACGTGATAAATACATTTTTTACACCATACTTCGTTATGAATTTATAATTTATTCGCTGTTTTAAAAATGAGAGAATATAGTTCAACCATTATTTATGTAGGTATTTGTTATCGTTATAATTTTTTTTTGTGTTCTTACAGTATGCGACTTCCCTTGTCTAGACAATCAACACAATATCAACTAATAATAGAAATTATTATATTCGCCCCCAAACGTATTTAAATGCAACTTTCAAAAAATATGTAAGTAAATTAAAATATTATTAAATTTATCATCTTTTACTGACAGTTTATTTTATCTTTTAAATTGAAACTAATATCTATAGACTATAATATAATTTTATGAATTGTGAATTAATACATTAATATAAAAAATTAAAATATTCATTATAGACATCGTTTATTTGAAACTATTCAAAATTATCTGGAAATATAATAAATAATAAATAATAAATAAATAAAATAATATTTTTCTTATGGATTCACATAAATGAATTCTATTTTTATATTTTCCTATAGGTATTACATTTAATATAATCCAAATTTATGAAAAATATAAAATCAAGGCTGGGCATTAATGAGTTAAAGGTTAAAGTTAAGTTACTTTTAACTAAGTTAAATAAAGAGTTACTTTTTTTTCTATTAACTTTTAACTTAACGATTTAATTTTTTTGTAAATAACTGAGTAATATGTATTTCAGTTAATTTTTCTTTTATTATCGTTATGTTAAATAATCTACTTTTATAGATAATAAAATGTTATATTGTCTTAATTCAATGTACAAAAATACCAGTTATTAATTTACTATAAATTTTATACTTCCTGTTTTTCCAATGCAATGTGCCCACTAATATTTAAAATGAAATAAACAATTATATAATATATATATATATATATATATATATATATATATATATATATTTTATTTTTATACACAATTTATTATAATTACATAGTTTAAAACTATTATTTTCGTAGAACACTAATGTATAAAAATAATAAGAAAATAAAATAAATAATATAATAATATAACAGGTATATATTTATAATAAATACAAAATTATTTTAATTTCAATCGACAATAATTATTATTGTACCTATCCATTAATATTATTACCTATTTCGCATTGTGAGATATCTAATTTAGTAATATTTACAGCAGGTATTGTATGAATAATACCGACAAACATTTTAAAAATGAATGGTTTCTTATTATTAATAAATAATATATATGAGATTATCTATCTATATATTTTTATTCAGTTTCATTTTATATATATAATAATTTAGGTATAATGTATACCTATCTATATTATAATGTTATAGTATATTTATAAATTTATTATATTGTTCAAAAATTGGACATTTTGTAACAGAATTCGGTGAACAACAAAATATACTTGACACATACATACCCAAATATGCATATTACAAAGCACACAACTCTATCAAAGTATTGATTAATGGTTTATTTGTATAATTAATTAATAATCAGTTATCGTTATGATATTATTTTTATATTTTATATATAATTTTTAGTAATAAAATAGATTGGTTTCTCGCTAAATATAGTTGATGAAGTGGGATGAAATATTAAAATAGTACATATGATACATATTTATTTTTAATTTAATATACTATATAACTATTTCAATTTAATTTTTTTTTATATTTTTTTTTTTTATTTTTTTCATTAAGTAATATGTGAGGAGTATATTTCTTTAAATTGTTCAGATCTTAAAGCCCAAAACTTTTATCAAGCATATAATAAATTAACTTTTTTTAACTTTTTAATTAAGTTAATTTACTTTTTTTTTCAAGTAACTTGACTTTTAATTTAATTTAAACATTTCAAAAATAACTACTTAACGAGTTAAAAAAATTTGTTAACTTGCTCAGCCTTGTATAAAATAAAGAATTATATTGTACATATTAGCAAAAAATGTACTAAAACTTTAAAAAAAACACTAAAAATAAAATACTTCAAATATGAAAAAAATAGCAAAATAAAATTTTACATTTGGTGTCTGGTGAATAAAACAAATTTTTAGCTTACTTTGTTATTTAAATTTGTATACTATAATAATTAGCAAATGCTATAAAACCCAAACCCTGGTATGAATATAGAATAGTAAATTATTTTGAAATATGATTTTGTATTTTCAATATTTTTTTTTATATAGGTAGGTGACTAAAATATTTAAATATATATACAGTATTATATTTTACTATTTTTATTAATATTAGTAAATACAAGAAAAAATAAATAGGCACCATAATTTTTTTACATATTTCTTAGATCAAATAATATAGCAAAATTAGCAATAAATTTAAATTAATTACTTATAAATTTAAATATTTTATAACCTAATCTATGTCTAAGTTTAGATAGTGCATTAATTCAAATATTTTATTTTTTAGGATGCGAAGATAATAATTTCATTGATTTCTACTTTAATTGAACATATAGTAAGTAACTTATAGATATCAAATTTTTTGTCAAGATAGTTTAAATAATTAATTTTTTAATATTTTTTCTAGCCTCATTAACATATGACAACAACAATTGGAATATTTCTATTTTCCCGAGAAAATAATGTAAGTATAATTAAAAATTATTAATAATGAACAAAAAAGTTTTTTTTTATAAATTTGTATAGAAATTTAATTATATATTTATTTTGTTTTCAAATGAATAAGTAAAAATAAATTACTTAACAAATAAAAAATAATAATAAAACATTTTATTAATGTAAATATTGGAGTCTATAAAATACATTTAACATAATTATAATTTAATTTTTATTTAATAGGCATGCAGAATAAGATAAATTGGTTTGCAGTATCATTATTCATTATTTACAAATAACTTTGTTTGTATAATTTAACAAAATTAATTTTAAATATATGTATTAAGGCTTATATGTGTTATTGTAAAATATATAAATAATAGGTAATTTAAATTATATTAATACATGTAAGCACAAACAAGTGTGTTGATGTATATAAGACCCGCATTGGACGATATATATACAAGCAATTCATCATATTTTATTTCTGAACTGGCACGCAACATTATCAAAGATAAAGAAAATATAGTGGATCAGTCATGGAAGACTTTAAACCCAATGCCAGATATACATTGTCTATTTCTAACGTTTAATAAACAA
>JAIUCT010000012.1:1904178-1924319 GCA_021307375.1 Tetraneura akinire | reverse complement strand
TTGTTTATTAAACGTTAGAAATAGACAATGTATATCTGGCATTGGGTCTAAAGTCTTCCATGACTGATCCACTATGTTTTCTTTATCTTTGATTATGTTGCGTGCCAGTTCAACCAATATTATCAAATCAAATATGTATAGTAGATATAATTATTTAATTTAATTTATTAAATACAAAGCTCAAATTATTTATAAGTACAGAAATAAAATATAATTTGATAAACTGCTCGTATGTAGTAAGCTGTAGTCAATATTTGGTTGTCTGTGGTCGTCTAGGCTAGGTGTTATGATGTTGGATGCCATTGGTCGTCTGTCTTCAGGTCCTTTATAGATTCGTAGTTTCGTGTTGTTGTTGTTTTGACAGATGAAATTATTGGTCGAGACAATTTTATCACAAATTTTATATTATACTTAACAATAAACTATGTGCACATTTGATATTTTAATAATTAGAGATTCTATATAAATATACATCCTCATACATCAACATACTCGTTTGTGCTTATATATAATTATATAATATAAACAGTGGGAAAAATCCTACTGGGTCGCATGCATATTATAAGCATTAATTTCTATCGATATTTCATTCTAATATTTATGAGGTAGATACATTTTCCGTTTATTAATATTTTCTAAATTTTTTAAATTTTCCGATTTAAAATGTTACATTTTATATTGTATTATTTATATAAATTAATTACACTGGGACATGGGTAATAAACTAATAACTGTATCATACTATCATTTAGTTATATTATATTTGTTTCATACTTAGGAATTTAGGATCATAAAAATTTAAAATAAAAGAATACATATTAATATTATATATCATTGTATTAATTAGCTAAAAACATTAATTATATTAATAAATAACTTTCTATGAGATAACTAAGAATTAATAACAAATTGGGCCGGTTGCCATAATTTCCAGTTGCTTTACAGTCCGTGGAAACCGATATTTTTATGTAACCAATAATCTATGTCATAAATATTAAATGTGTTATTGTAAATTATAATATTATTATGTTTTTATTAATGAATTGCTGTATTAATAATAATTAACATTTATTTTATATTTGTATATTTTACAATTAATTTCTAAAACAAACAACTATGTAACATTAATAATTAATGATAATACTTGTATACTGTAACTATCAATGCTTAAATAAAAAAACACAACGATAATCACAAAACAATTTAAAATGTATCAAAAAGTAGTTACAATAATAAAATGTGACAGTATGTCTTTTCCAAATTCGTTGAAAAGTTCTTTAAAATAATCCTGTAAACTGTAATAGTTATTGTAGTTTTATAGTTTTAGTGTTTAGTTAAAATAACAATTAAATTAATTATATTATGTATTACGAGCAATTTGAAATATCGGGTAATGTTTATATTGCCTGGGAAATGTGAACCAAATTAAAGAAATAAATGTAATTTATAAAATATTGTGATATATTGGTTATATGACATGTTACATGATGATCTGTATGTTTTTCTAAGTTTAATATAATTAATATTTACTATATAATTTTATTACACAATTCAGTATTACTTGTATAATAATTATAAATTACAAATAAAATTATTATTATTATAATATTATGTTATTTCACTCTCTGTATGTCACAACAATACACATTTGAGAAACAAATTTTTTTTAAATAATATACCTAATTATTATATATTTTTAAGTGTGTAATTATTTGTAAAAAAAATAATAATTAAACAATTTTATTACTGTTAATTTTTTGTTTGTGCAAGGTAGTACACCACGTTACCTGTAACACATATAATAAATAATCGGTACTTATTTTATTTGTCTGTATCAAAAAGACAGTCGTGTATCATTTTTTTTTTTATGTAATTTTAATAAATTATATCACTGATTAATGTGTCAAACTTAATATAAAATTTATAATTAAAATAAAACAAAATCAATTTTTTATTATTTTTTTCCACTCTTTAAATTGTCTTTCTTTATACATAGAATGTAGAGAATTTATTTTATAAGTCGCAATCATTTTTTCTTTGTTATGGTGACAACTAAATACTAATCGTTAAATTTTAATCTTTGGAGGAGAGTATCCTAGACCTAGACGCTAGACTATATTATAATATACCTAATTTACTTTATATTTAATAATCAATTTTTTTATATAAAATTATATAATAAAAAATGTATTTGTTTTAACCTAATCCAACTCTCCTCAATTAAGTTATTCAGTTAAATATTTAATCAAACAATATTTTTGCAATTATTCCAGTCAGTTGGAACATCTATTCAAATTAATAACAAATTTTATGTTTCTAAACTAATAGGAAAATATTTTATTCTATTTATGTTTCGTACATGGATATTAAATGAAGTATAATGAACGCTAAATAATTTATTAACCTTAAAATTTTAAATAGGTACTTAAAAAAAACCGTAATATTAATTAGGTACCTACCCTACGTATTTGAACAGACATCAACGACATACATTCAGTGGCATGTCCAGAAATGTGTGAAGGGGGGGGAGATTATTAAATAAATATTCATATACATATATAAATTGAAAGGGAGCGTTTGAACCCTTAAATCCCAGGGGGACAACGCTACTGTGTTCATTTATTACCTTATAATAATTAGTTTTATTTAGATTTCTATTTTTTCATAATATTATTACTTAATTGAATAGTAACGATGATGTAAACTATTATGAACACACTTTGAAAATTGAAAATCTATGAGAATATTAACAATCACTAATCAGTAGTAGAGAAGATAGAGAAGGAGTTCTTAAAATTGTTTTCAATAATTTCTGTTCTGTTTCGACGAGATGATGTAATGAAGAGAAATTTTACATTCGCAAATATCGTTAAACGTTTGTAGTTTCCAAGTTGTAATATATTCTTTATACGTTTTCGGTGTACGTGGGTGGTTTTCTTTTTTTTTTTTTTTTTTTTTTTTTTACAAGTTTTGCTGATTATTCAAGTGTCTGAGAAAGTTTATACGAATATACGCGTTACAAAGTTTGATAATTTCATTTAAGGATTAAAGTGGTTTTTGATATGCCCCCCCTGTATAATTACGCTTTAAATGATTTTAATAATTTTCCAAAAACGACACGACGACGTTGTGACGATAATATTATATTAATAATTAATATTGTTTGAATATCATTTTCATTATTATTATTATTTTTTTTTATATTCAAATTATACGTAAATACCTGATAGAATGTTTCGTTTGAATTTTTGATTAATTAATTTTTAAATTATCTCATATTTATATTGATTTTGTTACTGTTATTCATTAAATTTATAATTTATTTATTGTTTATTATACGTGGAAACAATTTTGGACCCCCCAGAATTTTTTTCAAAATACGCCACAGGGTGTACTTAAACGATTTGGAAAATTTTACGTACGTCTAACTCGAACATTAAAGTGGTGTTGCATTAATATTTAGACCTGTATACAATTTTCAAAATTTTAAACTGGAAAATGAAATAATTTTTAAGAAATATAAATATATTTTACATTTAACTATAATATAGTTATCTAATAAACTTCAATGGTAAGTATATCCTATAGAGAGCCTAGATCATAGAATTCTAGATTATAAAGTTCTATAATCTATGCTCTCCAGGTTCGTATAACTCGCCGGCCAGTTCATCTTGACACTTCGTGACGTCACACGTCTGAACAATTCGGAGTTTTAAAACTTTTGGTCGGACGTCATCATCAGTGTCACCTGCAGTGTGAGGAAATTAATTAAATTGTTTAGAAAATAATTATAGATATGCTGATTATTGTCACAAGAAATTCGTTGCTTTATTTTGTATATTATATTTTTCCAATAAATACCGGTATAAAAGATGGAAATTTTTTCGAAAACCCTTTTTTTAACCCCTTTTGGTTATATTATAAATTCCTACCAAAAAAGGTAAATTTGGTCCCTAAACATTTTCAGTCAAAAAAAGGTACATGTTAATTCCGCCCCGGTTAAATAAATTTAATTACGGTTGCGGTTGATACGCTGCGGTTTGTGAAAGGTAGGTACGATTTCCTCGGTGCGGCTTGCCGCTAGGATTAATCGCTGCGACAAGGTGGGTGTTGTTGCGGTTTCAAGTACATGTTCCTAGACGGGTAAGACGTACTCAAGACTCAACGGTTTCCATAATTAACTACCTTACACCGTAATACTTACCAACTTGTGTACTACTTACCTACTTATTTACTGACACCTACAATTTTTGAATTGTTAATTTGTAACGAACGCCAGGTTTCCACGTGGCACGTGACGTGAATGAGTTATACTTTATACAAAATATAAACAAATTTTGTTAGAACTTTTGAAGTTTTATATCTACTGCAGCTATGCGTCAAATATTCGAAACAAATTTCAAGTCTCTAAGTTTCTGTATTTATCTTGTATGATCAATACCAATTTAATCAGAATTACAGTTTCCATGATTTCTGCCGTTATTCTGTGATTTTTAGAGTTCATAAATTATTATCGACCACATTAGATAAAAAACTTTTGATAAATATATTCGAACAGTGCACCAACTAAATTAAATTCTCTATGAAAAATCCATATACAGTAATTAGGTAGTTAATATTTTTAGGTATATTATAAAAATGTTTTCGTACAATCGTACCTACACTTAAAAAAATTTACGTGATGCCTATCGTTGTAAAATCAACCGTTTAACTATGAGAATCTATAAAATAAATTAACAATTCCATCGTCATGTTTAGGTCTCATCAATTAAAACTTTTTTTTATATTTTGTTTAAAATTGGTGATTTGTTTTGTAATTATATATTATATTGTTTGTATAATATATGTACCTACCTACTTAAACCGTATTATTCTACTTAATAAACAATAATCATTAATAATTATTAACGTGTTTAATTCAAAGACGTATGCAGATGGTTGGGGGTTAATTTATATCAACGAATAAAATATTTTAAATTTTAAAATTACCTAATTGGAATGGTCTTTTTATAAATAAGTCAACATAAAAATGGACAATTTTCAATGGGAAATTAATTACCTAAGTGTTCTTGGCATACAACGACTTCTATGTATAATTTGCATGAAGAAAATATTAGTCTTAATTACAATTCATATTATAAATGGAATATTTAAAACTACTTTAAAACAAACGAGGGATTGCCCCCTTTGTTTCCGCCCTTGGTTTAATTTAAAATAACATACATATATAAACTACCTATTTATTTTATATATTTTTATTATCGGGTTCAGTTCGTTTGCAAAATAAACATTTACCATTATATACCATCAATTTATCAGAAGACATGGTCCTTTCACATAATATAATCAGACTTGATTAGTCGAGTCCATACACAATTGACTACTTAACTTGACTATATAATAATATAGTGAACTCCACGTCCTTAATGGGTTAATCCCTGCAGTGCATATAATAATTAGTGATTACAATGTCCACATTCCACGTCGTGTGCGATTATACACACTAATCTGTGTAACTTTTCACTATAAACGGATGCACACAGAACACAAGTCATTACGTAACTTGATCCATCATTCGGATAATCATATTATATATACGAGCGTACAACATGTCGCGCATAACATTATAGCGACAATATTATTTATATTTCTAATTTTAAATAAATTCTGTAAAATTTCGTCTTTAAAACAATACAAAAGGTATAGGGAACTGCTGCTTAATTTTTTTCAATTTATAATAATTAATAATCGACGGCAAATTGGGGGTACCTACTCCCATAAAATCGGGAAAAATGATGTTTTGATAAAAATAACAACAATTTTGAATACGTAGATATCGCATATTAATTTTATGAGAAATTCAAAGGTTTTAGGAAAAAAATTTGCTTTTAAATGCAAATTTAACAGTCGCCGCCTAGACTAAGAAAAATAAGCTTCGTGTCCACTACTGTTCGATAGATATTATAGCATTTGTATTTTTGGGGTTTTTTTTTTTATTATCTAATTCTTTTTAACATTTTTGTACACTTCATGAAGGGGCATGAAACGTATTTGTTTTTTACTATGCTATTTTTCATTTTTGTGATTGTGCAAAACAAATATGCAAATGCTAGAAGTCCCCTGCCCTATTATAGTTATGAGTTAATGTAAAATAATATTAAATTATTAGAATCAAGTCTGTCAAATATATATAAAAATATAAGTTTCTAGCATTTTTGACGGATTTTTGCTATTTGTTTTAGTCATTTCTTTCGTCGCGTGAGAAAACTTTAGGAATAATAATTCGACAAACGACATAAATTATAATAATAATAAAGTATAAGGTATACTAGCCCAACTAGATACATTTCTATATACCGAATACATACCAGAATTATGGTAATTGAACCAATCAATACTTCTATCGACCATAAAAATAAATATTCGCATACGAATATTAAAATATAATATTAAAAACACGAATATTGTAAAACTAATTATTCGCCAAACATTTAAGAATCTAAATTGTAGGAGTGTAGGCACTTATTTAATTAGTATTGATTTTAAGTATATATTTAAATTTTAAAATTACAGAACGTAGTTTTACAATCATTTTAATATTGTAAGTACGATAAAGTCGACATAAATTATTTTTTAGTTCCATAAATATATTATGAGAATCATAATTCATAATAATATTATTATAAACATTAAAACAATAAATTATAATATCTCGCTATCTTTTGAGAATAGAGATTATAGGCTATCTGTCGTTTCTCCAGTCATTATTAAGTAATATAATATAATAAATTCTCATTTAAAAAGTTTTAAGATATCAAAAATTATATATTTTATTTGGAATTTTTTTTAAAAAAATTCACCACGCCCAAACATTAATAATTATACCTATAGAATTTATAAACAAATTAAAACTCGACTCTATTTATTATATTATTATGTATTAAAAAATTATTATAATCACAAGTCTACTGAGTCAGTCACTGACTGTTTCATCCAACATGATATTTAATTTTAAAATAATAATAAGATGACTATATAAATATAATATCATATAAATCTATACTTAGGTAAATCTTTAAAAAACTGAAACTTACAAGTAATATAATAAATAATAATAATTAAGATGACTATCCCATCCAGGCTTGACATAAATAATGAACTTATGTCACTCTACTTTAATACAATCGCAATAAATTTTAATTACTTTATAATTATAATAATAATAATAATAATAATAATAATAATAATAATAATAATAATAATCGAATAGAAACGATACATTAACAGAAATATTAAAATCAAAGTTACTCAATAATATTTTATATATAATATTATACTGTGTCTTTTCGATATCTATTCATGAAGAAATTGTCTCGTTGGATTAAACTCGTCGTAATTATTATAAATTTGACATTGTATGATTTACAGAATTACAGCGTACCGAAGCTATATCTACACGCGTGTAATCGTTCAAAAGTTACCGGAAACTAATAATTAGGTAGGTATACTATAATCACGTATACGATACCGTTTCAATATAGATGATTAAAATTACACATAACGAATTTAAAACTATTCGAGTTTCGACAATAATGTTTTGTATCGTTTATTTAATTTTCCAAGAAAAAAAAATACGCGTTATGTTCATCGTCTGCGGTCGATAACATGTGCAGAAAATAACCAAGTGCCTATTGTAATATACGAGTATATACCTCTAGATACCTAATAAGGTATATAATATACGGATGATTATATAGGATATATTAATAGAAATATACAGTATGAAATTATTGTGGTGTCACGCGGGAACCGGATTATAATTTTTAGGACCGTAAACATATTATGCTCATACTATAAACACGATTGATTTGGGGAGGGTACGCGGGGGGAGTATCTCTTCTATTTTTTTTTAGCGTACCCATACTAATTATTAAATTCCCTATGATATTACATGTACTTAAGCGAATTAGGAGGACGGTAATTTTTTTGAAAATCTGATATAACTATTTTTTTTTTATAGTTCGCCTTTTTTTCCAAATCAAACACTGACTATAAATATAATTTGATGGTCTGGTAAGTCATCTGTGCCAACGTATCATTTTTAAAAAGACGAGCCTATACTTCTGCCGCAGGAATATAGATGTGCAAATCATAGTGTTTCTAACTACAAAATTGCCTGAGTTATCGTGAAATATTGAAATCGAATTCGTCGAAATTTCATACGTTTATCACTTTATTACGTATGGATTCTAAGATTTTCGTTTGAACTAAAAATATAAACTTAAAACAGCTATCAAAAAAAATTGAGACTAAAATTTTTTTTAATATTTTTATATAATGTTTAGTAATATGTTATATGTAAATATATTTCAGTAAAATTTTCAGACCTTGATGCCAAAAGTTGCCAATTTTATCAAACATTATATACGTACATAAAAACAAGAATTTTACAAAATATTCAATGTCCTATATTTTGTAGAAAAATTAACATAACGGTTCCGATATTTTACCACATATATATAGTACTCATGTGAATACTCAATAAAATTTTCAAGTCTCTAACTTCAAAATTGCCCGAGTTATCGAGAAATATTGAAATCGGATTCGTCGAAATATCAGTTTTCATGAAAAATGACGTTTATTCGTCATTTTTTGGTCGTTTTTTCTATCGCATAAGGTTAATTTTGATAAATAAACTTTCTAACTGGAAACATATGCTATTCGTGAATATCGGAGCATTATTTTGGGTAGAAAAAGTGTCTTCAAACATTAAAAAAGACACACATCATTGTAAAACCAATAGGTACGTTTTTCGCTTCGCTCAAAATCTAAAATAAATCAAATAAACTTTCCAATGTTATGATTTGTGTGACGGTATCTAACATTTCAATTAAGATGGTACACATATAGATACAATAATATATTATACCGTGCGAATAAAATAAAAATAATGATTTCTTAAAATCGGTTAAGATCAGTTTTCTGTGGGAAATCGGTCTACGGCGTGTTACCAGTTTACAATATTGTATAAATTGTAATAAATATTATCTCTATAGTATAGTACGAGTATAATAATGAAATAAGTCCAATTCCAAACTGGTTGTAACTTTGTAAGTATAGTATTATTATTATTATTATATTTTTGTCGATTTTATCTGATTATTCAAACGCCGTGTCGTCATAAACAAATAGGGGTAGAAAAAAACACCGTTCGCTCGACTGGAGATTTCGACCCTCTTAAAATCCTCCTTTCGTTTACACCCCAATTTGTAATAGTGTCAAGTTATAAACAAACAATCGCGTACGTTAACACAAATCACATAGTATAACGTCCATTCATAAAATGTGTAAACTATTCTCTATATAGAGTTCATAATATAAACTATACATTGAAACGCACGTGTACGATAAATCGAGTTATGTAAATGAACAAAAATATAACAATAATATTATATCATATTAATATATTATTATATAAACCATTTCACCCCTCATCCCCGAGAGTATTACCTAATCTATAATATTGAACGTATCGTGTTTCAATATTTCATCAATGGTACCTACCGATATAAAGCTTATAAAAAAATAATAGCGTTGAACCGTTTGTTATCTATATATAGTCTGTAGTCGGTGGCTTATTTTCGGGGGATGGAGGGAAGGTCCATCGACGACAAAATAACGAAAAAAAAAAATAATAATATTACATTATTTGGTATATTTTAATATTTATTATAATAATAAATAAATATGATGCAATTGAACTAGGTAGTTAAAATACTTTTTTTTCTAATAAAATATTATGATCCCTCCTCTCAGAATTGTTTTTAAAGTACATCTCTGCAGTAATTTATTTTAGTGCGAATTTCTGTTGGTCTATGTATTATTATGCGTATACCTACATCAAAGTACGATTTTGATAATATTGAATATAATATTATACATATATGTTTTTCGCAATCTTTGGTATTTTTGGGTTTTAATGTATTAAGGACATTAAGGTATATTCTTATGGTTTCTACATAATATTATGTATAATCGCATGTCGAAATCGGAACACGAATGAATTTACTTAATATTATAATAATAATTTTCTGGATGATTTTGAAAATCTAGTTATATTTAGTTATATAGTCGTATTCTCTACTTTTCAAATAATATAAAATATATCAATAAAACATAAAAGTATAAAACGGAATTAAAATTTTATTTCGTTTCAATTTTCAGTGTAATATGACACGCGGATGGCATATTTAGTTATCTGCAGGTACCTATAATCATACCTACTATGATTGTCATTATAATGACATTTTTCTTATTTATTACCAAATAAAACCAATAAAATTTTAAATAGTGTAGATAATTTTCACATTAAATATTAGTTTTATGGCCCACACGTGCGTTATTTTGACGACGTATAATATTTGAAATATTTTACTTATAATATACCTCCTATGTATGATAAGTAAAAACCTTATTATTTTTTCTAAAATATCTTAAATGATGAAAAATTGTCGAGGAAGGTTTGAACACGGACCTCCCTCCCCCCTCGTGAATACGGCCATGTGCTGAAACAATTAAACAAATAAGCGATAGTTTTGAAATTTTATTTTGCGTATAAATGAAAATTTCAATTTTTTTTTTCTTCGGTTTTAAGACATATTTTTCAATTTTATATCTAAATGTATATTTTAAATATTTTTGTCATTTTATTATTATTTTCCTGTCGACGTTATTATTTCATTTAATATATTATAATTACAATCACACGATATTGTTAATTTAAAAATGTTTATCGTGTAGGTATAAAGCCGGTCCCACACGACTCGTGTAATCGGCGAATATTCGTCAATCGTGCTACATTGCGAGTCGTGTGTGAGGTATTTAAAATTTAATCGTAAAGTACGACGATTATTTAACCTCGTGGTTTCCCGTCGGTGTCGTATACAACTCGTGCTGATATGAAATTAATTTTGGATTTTTCCCCAAAACGCACTATTATTTCAAATGTTATTTCAATCAAATATTATTTCAAATATCATTACACTCGCCATACGGATACATAAAATATATTCATTTAAATAATACAGAAGAAAACGTTATTTTTAATTAAAAAATAATCATAATATTAATATGCATAGGTGTTTTGGGTGTTTACGTGCATATTTGGTAATTTCTTAAAGCTACAAGTCCTACACTCCTACCCTCCAACCGTGGCTAAATAACTATTAGGTTAGACATGATATGACAGGAATTCTGTCATAAGCACACTGTGACGTCACGCAGCAGTAAAACTAATATCATTTCAATAGAATCATATCTAATATCTATGTTATTTTAGATTTTGAGCGAATCGAAGAAATTTATCGATTTTACAGTAATGTGCGTCTTTTTTTTGTATGTATGTACTATGTAGACACTTTTTCTACCCGAAATAATGCTCCGATTTTCACGAATAGCATTTATGTTTCCGGTTGGAAAGTGGATATAGTTGGTATTTTATTTAGGTCATTTTTCGAATTTCTCAAAATTAACCCTGTACGATTTGAAAAAGACCAAAAAACAACGAAGAAACGGCATTTTTGAACGAAAACTGAAATTTCGACGAATTCGACTTTAATAATTCAAGATAAATCGGGCAATTTAAAAATTTTATTCGGTATTCACATAGGTAATATAAATATGTATAAATATTGAATGTAGAGACTGATAAATCTAATAATTTCAGTACATAATATTATCTGATGAACTTTGTTTAAAATCGTTTATACGAATGTAATAATCATCAATTACAGAGTTTTAAAATACCAAAAATACTTAATTTACAATAAGATTAACAATTTAATAAAATTGATTTATTGATTTATAGGGGTAATAATGATACCCGTATTATTGTATATTTCCAGAGAAAACATAATTATTGTTATATTAAGTTGTACTAAAACTAGCCGTGCTAGCGAGCGATAAACTAATTACAACAGATTTGATTTAAGCACATTAAAGTCCATTAATATTGAAACATAAAGTTAAAACGGCAAAATAGTCGCACAAGACCATGTGATAATATTTGTCATTGCATTCAAAAAATGTTCATCAAAATTCAAAACTATCCTCTTTACATCTGTAGTATCCCTTCCCATGCTTTTTTAATATTATGTTGATAAAAATACCTGCCATTTGATGTCGTTTTTCAATGATGAATTTGATAACTTTTAGATATTATTGCTGTGGTATAAAAAAATACACGCGTCGGTAAATTATTTTATAAACTTGATAAAATAATTATTGTTAAATGCTAATTATATACAGGTTGTTTGATTTAAAGTCTAAAAACGTATATTATATAAATAGCGTTTTTAAATTGAAAAAATTTCAAACATTGTGCGTACTTACTTCCAGGCCATTATATTATTATAAACAATATATTTTACAATTTACAACAATCGCGTGGTTCAATATTTCGACGTTTGCATAGGTACCATATAAATAATGTGTGCACAGTCAATAATTTATTACATATTATTATACGTATTTATAGAGTTACAACATGATGGCATTTAACTATTTAATAAATATTTGTACAGTTTCGAGATGACAAGCACAAACTTGAACTTTCGTACTTGCCTATACATATATTATATTGTGATATTCACGCACAAATACGTATTTATTTAAATGTGTAATAAATGCGTTTAAGTATATTATATTGTACTAACGCGTTTATTCGTGATCGCAAACAGCACAATATAATATATTATAATTAAATTACAAATAATTGCAAAATAAACGAGTAGGTAGGTAAATAAAATATTTATAATTTATTATATTCTGATGATATCGAAATAATAATAATAATATTATATTCTCTTAGGTAAGTTTACAATGTTTTTGAGTGGGAAAATTTTTTTTATCCTATATTTCAATACCGTGGTTAGGTTATTTCCGTTTTCCCTTCGTATAATATGATGTTTGCATTTATACCGCAATATACCGCAGTCAAATATTTGTGTTTGATTTATGACCTTATATAAGACTTGACAATCTCTCCAGAAATGTCTTTGAAATTGAATGATAATAATATAATATACATACATATTTATACAATACCTTCCTGCTCTGATGAAATATTTTATAATTTATTGTACGCCTAATGGTAATATTCAAAAGTTATAAAGGAACTTAATTTATTTAACTTAACCTCGTCACTATACCTAAGCTAATCTATAACGTTTTGCTGCACGTGAATGTCTTTTTGGGCAGTTAATAATAATCATTAACATTTTATGTATCGACAAATTAAATTTTCATAAATTAAGACACATTGAAATTTCATGAGAACGCACGAAAAGTTTTCAAATTATTATATCGATACAATATAATACGCGCAGTTGGAAAGGGAAATGGAAGAATGTCATCCCTCTAGATTTTTCTTATGCCAATCCCTCCACTTATTATATTGATAATAAATATAATAATGCACAGAACCGTTTTTAGTAAGTGATTTTGCCGATTTATTATAACTAGATAAATAGATAAATAATAATAAAAAAAAAAAAAAATAATCATGTAACGATACAAATATGCAATGATATTGGTTTATCTAAAAAAAAAAAAATAATATTTTATTTTGATACTATGGTAGTCATGATATTTTTGAACGATACAAAAAACTAAAATGTACCTATAAAATGTATTTAAGTCAGACTTCGGTACCTATATATTATAAGGTGTAGGTTATAATAAATAAAAATACAATTTTTATTTCAGTCTTATTTTTAGAGTAATTAAGATAAATTAATACAAAATAACAGTATAGAATAGTCTTTACGTAACAAAGACACGCGATTTTATAATATGTGAATTGATATATAATATACTCGTAATCATGCGTTTTACTTTTAAAGCATTTCTAACGGTGTTTCCAATCATTATAATTTATACTTTCGGTGGTTCCTAATTTAGTTTTAAAATTCGTCAAAAATTTGCAACAAAAACATAGTATAAACTAAGGTTTTTTCATTTTTTTTTTTCTATAAATCGAGTACAGAAGCCTGCATGTCATTATATGCAATATGATATTATATTATATGTTTACTGGATTGTATAACGTATTTAATACGAATATAAATTCATTACAATTCAGTACAATTCGTTATAGGGGCGTCATTTGGGGGGAAGGGCAAAACGCAGAAGTATGCATTTGCCCATCCCTAAATTTTTAAAGTAAATTTGGGCCAACATAAATACCTACTGTTCGCGAATCAACGTATTAATCATAATGAGCCGCTACAATTATACAATAATTGTGAATGTGATTTGTGAACTTAATATCATATTATGATAAATACGAGTACGTATCTATAGAATATAATAATATATAGGATATTGTATTATATTAGGTATGCTTGATATTATGTATTATAATTTTAAATACAAAATGTATTTAGTCAGTGGCGTGAATACAATTTTTTCTCTTTTGTTAGCTTCAATTATACACCTCGAACAAGCAATAAGCCAATATAACCAAATAATATTGTCAAAAGTCCAACTCTAAATTATTATTTATTATAGTGTTGGAAGTTGAAGAATTGGAATTTAGAACCAGTCGTTATCGCTGTTTTCGATCATTTATATTTCCACGCAGTGCCGTAGACAGGAATTGTATATGGGGGGGGGGGTTTAAAAGCAAAAAAAAAAATCTTTACCACGAGTTTACCATAGATTAATACCATAATTAATACCATAGGAAAAAAATCTATATTTTTTCTATACAACTATATTTTCCATATTGTTAAATGTATAAGGGGGGGGGGGTTTGAACCCCCTAAACCCCCCGTATCTACGGCCCTGTTTCCACGAATAATAAATTCCATAATCGAATTATCTTTACAATATTGTCGAAATGACAAAATTACTTAATTTATAAATTAAGATTAATGCAGAATATTACTTATAGTCAATTTTTAATAATGTTCAACTTTCGTAATATTCATAGTATATCGAGTATACGAGTTCCTACTTCCTATACAGGGCCGGATTGGCCCGGCGAGTTACCGAGTAAAACTCGGTGGGCCGAATTTGTCCAATTCGGCCCTGTTCCTATATAATATAAAAAAATAAAAGCCATAGGAAAATGAAAATATCATTTTACTATAATATGTTGAGTACGTAATAATTAATAATAATAATAATTAAAGCAAAATTAAAGAAAATATATTTGATCTGCCACCAAATATAGAAATTATCTTATAGAAATAGAAATTATAAATATCAATTAATATTATAGTAAACAATGAACCATCATAATATTACTTTGGATAATGTTTAATTGTTTACTTGTAAACAAATTGTTAAAAGTATAATTCCGTGTTCAGTTTAGTCGATATTTCAATTTTCTATTATTGTTTTTATAAATACATCATAAGAGTTTTATAATTATACACAAACACCTTTTTTTTTTTTTTATGTAAAACACTAAATAAAAATTGGAGTATATTTTGTTCATAATTTTACCATTTTAGGCATTGGCTATCAAACAACTAAAATACTAGATGTTACAAATATATTAAGGTAAGTCTATTGTATTCTACAATGTTATTACTACAATTTATATGACTGTTCAATGAATTAAAAGATATCAATACCAAAGGACATTTTAATAATTTTACTTAGACAGAACAAAATAAGATTTAAATGTTGGTAGTTATGTATTCTATTAAAAGATATATTGGGAGTATATAGATGATATTATAGATAATAATTTATTTTAATTATATAATTATAAATGGTTATAAAAATGAATAGGTAAGTAATGAATAAAGAATAATGATATAATTTTTAAAACAATACTTTTCAATAATAAATTATTATTATTCAGTAATGAATAATCTTTTAATTGAATGATATTTTACATTTATTTTTATTTTAAACAATAAAATTCAAAGGTAATTTATAATTATTGGTTTTGAATATTATATTTATTTATTTATATTGATATTAATGTCTTATAATTTTATTTAATCTATCATTACACAATAAACATGGTAAAAAAGCAAAATTAATATAATAATTTATGGAATACCTATTATGGTTCAATCTCATTTATATTTTAAAAAAACTTAATGTAATAAGTAATTTGTTAGTTAATAGAAATATGAAATAAATAAATAATAGTATGTTAGATTGATTACCAGTTATGACCTACAACATTTAATAAACGTTTTATATTAATTTTAAATAGTTAAAATAGTATAATTAAGTTTAATAATCTTTACAAATAAATAATAACTCCAGATCCAGTAAATTCTCAAGTGATTAATGAGGAAAGGTGAAGTCTATAATCAATATATTTTTGAAGGAAAGATATCACCAGGAAACCTTTAAAGACACCTCTAAATACATCACTTTAATAATTCTGATAACAATTTATTTGTTTGTTGTATTGTAATATCAAAATGTAAAATGATAATTATTTTCATTATTATTTAATCATTAATTAATTTAGTATTCATCTATTATAAATATGTAAATACTAAAGTTCAAAATGATCATTAATACTTGTTAAAAAAAAAAAATCTTATAAATTATAACTGAATACCAGTGGCGTACAAAAGATTTTTTAACAAAAAAAGTTTATAGAATTTAAATGAGTTTTATATTTGGTAAATATATACATATATACATATTATATACATATATATATAATATAAGTTTAAATTATTAGTAATTTAAGTTTTTACCTATCCAAAGCATTTATTATTGATTTTTGTTTATTTGAATATACATTTGAAAAACTATCAGCTTTTATAACAGCAGTTTTGTGATATTCCAATGTTGAATGTTTGTCAAAAATCTATTATTATTATTATTATTATTATTATAAGATAAATAAATAAAAATAGTATCTTTTATCATACAGTTTTATAGCTATAAATTAATTAATAGTAATACTTCTTTGGCTTTCTTCCAGTTGTTAAATGCAATTGAAGACAGAAATCCTAATTTCTGACTTCCTACACCACCAGGTTTAACAAAATTTACAAAATACACCATTCTTTGCCTCTGAATATAATAGCCAGTTATAGTATATTAATCAATTATATTGAAATTTTAATTTTCTCACTCTATTGAGCTCTACACGTTCTAAGAGAGGAAATGAGTAGAAACAGGTGGAGTCCAGCAGCCAGTAAGAACCTAAACAATAAAATAACATAAATAAAGTCACAATTCATAAATCTGATATAGTGACTAAAACCAAATTAATCCATACTGTTAATTATAAAAATAACTTACAAGATGTTTTGTCATAATCGGTCAAGCCACCATTAACTTTCACAAACAGATCCACATCATTTACTGGATAAACTTTGGAAATAGCTATTGAAATAACAATAAAATAATTTATTACATTCTTATTTAAAAAAAAAAAAAAAATAATGTAAAAAATATTATATATTATATTTAATTAAAAAGGTTTATGGATATTTATTATTTTAATAATATAATAAATATCTTGCATTAGAGGTATGAATTTTAATTTAATATGTTATATTATGTATAATATTATATATTTCTATTTACCATGTTCGTCAAATTGTAAATTACACTTTTCATGTTCAGAATCAACATCCGGATCCTGAAGTTTTATAATTTTAGTAATTTCTTTTTTTTTCTAAATTCTGATTAATGTCATCATCATTATTTGTTTTTCGTTTGAAAATAATCATTTATTCGTTTCATTTTTTTTTTTTTTTAAATAAAATTAGAATGTTGACACTCAACACTAGGTACACGACATGCGTACGTAAAATATCACGAGGACACGTGTTACAGCAATATCGTCTTATCGCCTTATCGGGCGTCTTTACCTGAGTATTATAGTTATACCCGTAACCCGTATGTATAGACCATAGAAGTACCTACTGCCCGCATTATGTAATACATTTTTTTTTAAAATCCTTTGAAGTATTACTATATTTTATTATTAAATGCAAATAAACAGTATTTAACTGTTTAAGAGAATATTCTGTGTTTTGTATCCGTGTTGAAATCTTGAAATGAAATTAATATTAGATTCTGAGCGAAGCGAAGAATGTATTGGTTTTACAATGATGTGTGAATTTTTTTTCGTTTTTTTTTTTTTTTTTATTCTGTAAACATTTTTACTACCCGAAATAATGCTCCGATTTTCACGAATAGCATGTTTCCGATTGGAAAGTGGATGTAGTTGGTACTTTATTCAGGTCATTTTTCGCATTTTTCAAAATTGACCCTAAACGGTAGAAAAAACGACGAGAAAATGACGAAAAAACGGCATTTTTCACGAAAAATGAAATTCCGACGAATTTCATTTCAATATTTCACGATAACTCGGGCAATTTTTGAAGATAAAGACTTGAGAATTTTTTTGGGCGTTCACATAGTTACTTTATATAATATATATATATATGGTGAAATTTTGGAACCGTTACATTAATTTTTCAGTTGCTAAAAAATCGAATAGTTTCGCATTTTATAACTTTTAAACTCATCTTTTTTTTTTAAAAAAAATAAATATTCGTTCATTTATCGAACCGCCATAACCATAAGTCCATAATACAATATTATAACGTACGTAATGTAAAAAAAAAATAGTACATAATATATTATGTCATTGTTATTTCCACGTTGGGGTTAAGCCCCATGAATCCCCACTCGAGCAAGTTCATGGTCTCATTTCCCAATAGACTTTAAATTAAAATTTGTAGTACCCATTACATTATAATATAATATTGTGTTATACTACAATATAAAGGGCAATGATTTAAATTTTTGTATATAATTATTAATTATACTTTATAGTTTTATAATATATTATATATTATGATTATATAAATATATAAATTAGACTTCGCCCACTGTAGGTATAGTTTTCATAAAAAATGATTGACCACTCATTTTCACACATTTCGACCGACAATATTATTATATAATAATTGCTAACAGTGACGTACTTACGAGGGAGGCCAAGTGTACTGAACCCTGGACCCTCTCTCAGAACCACTATAGCGATCCTTATATATTTTTTTTATGCTATATATATATATATATATATATATATATATAAATTTTGTTATTATTTTTAGTAAATTTATTGATTATTATTATATATATGGGGGAAAAATTTTGGACATCCCCCCAGAATTATTTTTTGTTAAAAATACGCCACTGATTGCCATACACGTTTAAAATTAACTATATATAAAGTATACGAATTAAATTGTACATGTAATGCGGTCCGGATATCTTTGAAAATTGAAGACGCGAATTTATTTTGTGCCGTCTCTGAATTATTTGGAATCTGATATACTTAGATTGCGTTAGATTACGATTTTCTATTTACTCAACACACATTTATTATTATGTTTTTTGAATCCTAAATCCTAAAATATATACGGCGAAAAGTTGAACTCTCATTTGTCGGTAATTACGTATGGTTAGTGTGGTCGTGACTCGTGAAGTCGTGAGGCATACCGCACAGTAACCGCACTAAACCATATGAGTATTTATATATTATATAACATTATAATAATTTGTATTACGCGCCTATACACAATTATTATACCTAACCGGCGGTATTAACCAGTAAACGGTTTGGTTATTCATAAATAATAATAATTATAAATAAATAAACGTTAAATTTGACGCGGTTTTCTTTTCCTCGTTGGGAAGGACAAAATTTTTAAATAGCAAATAAAAAAAAAAAAACCACTAGAGTACAACGCACATATTACAATACATTATAAGCTTTATATAACCAAAACGTACTATGTTAAACCGACGCAAAACTCGAATCGTATTCCACACGTGCGATCGGGACTGCGTTATTATAATAGATAATATATATATTATATTGTATTAATATGTGCGCGGGAACGTTTTTAATTTTGCAAATGCTTTTCGAAAAGTGTATAAAATTCGTCTTCGCAAATAATAATATCGTAGGTATAATATCGTTAATGTACGTAAATGTATATACCTATGACTACCTGCTAAACGACGGTTTTGAACGTGAAATAATAATAATAATTACTCTATTGACATAGTTTCGCGAGTATAATAATAATAATAATAATAATAATAATAATAATAATAATAATAATAAT
>JAIUCT010000012.1:1822600-1832983 GCA_021307375.1 Tetraneura akinire | reverse complement strand
AGGTCTCTATCTTAAAAATTGCCTGAGTTATCGTGAAATATAGAAATTGAATTCGTCGAAATTTCATTTTTCGCGAAAAATGCAGTTTTTTCGTCATTTTTTCGCCGTTTTTTCTACCGCATAGCGTCAATTTTGAGAAATTCAAAAAATGACCTAAGTAAAGTACCAACTACGTCCACTTTGCTACCGGAAACATATCCTATTCGTGAAAATCGGAGCATTATTTCGGGTAGTATTTTTGTACACAAACATAGAAAAAAAAAAAAACAAAAAATAATCACACATCATTGTAAAACCAATACATTCTTCGCTTCGCTCAGAATCTAAAAATATATTATATACTTATCACTTATCAGTAATTTATAATTATAATGTTTAAAAATTATTTAAAATATGAAAAAAACATAAACTCATCAGTCAATTAAAAAAAATATATATCTTATATACTTATCAATGATTTATATGAATACGAGCATAGGCGAAACTAGACATTTTTATTAGGTTAGGCCAAATAATAAATATAAAAATAATTATTTTAACAACTTAAAAATTTAATTTTTGTCATAAAATGTAGACAATGACATTTTTTGTACATATTTAATATTTAATAATAATTAGAAAAAATAAAAAAGACGAGCTGATACAGGGATATACAAGTAAGTGTGCAAATCATAGTGTTTAATTTTAATTAGAATTTGAATCCAATAATGATAAACCATTGCATTTGAAAAGGCGATTCTGAGCGAAGTTCAGTCAGATAATGTAGGTAGCTATTGATTAAAATTTTGACATTTTTTATTAAATAATTAAAACGCAAAATTTTATTACACATATAGAGACCATATATAAGGTACACATATAGTACATAAATGAACAGTGAACACCCTAAAAAATTTTCAAGTTTTTAAGTTCAATATAAATGCTCATAAAATCACTTGTCACCAAAATGCCCATATCATAAAAATTTTCGTCAATTTTATTTAACATTATAGTAATATTTTGAAATATAATAGGAAGAATCCATATAAATACTAAATATTAATTTTACTAAAATTTCAACTTTACATACCTAAAAAAAAAATTTTGGAAGATCATAAATATATGTCAGTATTCTTCAATAAAATGTTCAAAAATTTTCCAAATTTTTTGATTTTTCTATTAATTTTTATTGTAAAAGTAATGAGAAATAATAAGAAGAATATTCGTATGGATTCTACGATTTTCATTTAAACTAAAAATGTCCGACTTTAAACAGCCACAAAAAAAATTGAGACAAGAGATTTTTCTAATATTTTGATATGATGTTGAGTAATATGTACTATAGGTACTCTGTGAGTAAAAGTGCATTACACAGTACATACACATTTAAACGGAAGGTGGGTACGTATTTTGATGCAGAAATTAAGTTTTTAATTTTAATTTTAAATAAAAATTCTGTTGAACATATTATAATATTTATAGTACCTAATACCTATATTATAATTTATATTTATATATAGACACAAAACACACAGTTACTATTAGGTCAGGCCATGGCCTGACTGGCCTGACCCGTAGTTTCGCCTATGAATACGAGTATACTACGCATGCAAGTTGGATTGCGGCAATAACTGCACGTGTGCATCGGGCCTAATATAATATAACATTTACACGATGCACATTCGGATGCGGTAAAACCGCAGCGTTTTTAATCGGTCGGAATTTACATGTTTTTTATTTTACCTCTATATTTTTACGGGCGGAATTTACATGTACCTTTTTTGACCTGGATATTTTTCCGGGCGGAATTTACCATAAATATTTTTATTACCTGCTCGCTTCGGGCGGAATTTACAATCGCCACGACGAGAGAATGAGACTATAATATTATGTTCTCGTTAAAAATATACATTGTACACTATACTGTACGTGCTAAACGTCGTCGAGAAAAAAAAATTACGTTTCAAAATCCATAAAAGGCAAAAGAAAAAAATTATTATTTAAAAAATGAAATTAAAACTATAATTATATTCGCTTAAAATGTAAAAATCGATCGTGAGATTCAATTTCCGAAAATGGATGGGGAATAAGGAATAAGATGGGAATAAATGTAATAGAATTGAAAAATGTATAAAATGTGAAATATTATATAGAAATTTGATGTGTACCTATCGAAATAAAATATAAAATAAATATCAATTAAAAATAAGATTAATTCGTACTTTAATTTCATATTAATATACTCGTATACGACGCGTACTATTTTTAAAATAGATCGTCAAAAAATACGAAATTTGGTACCTGCAAACGTTATAAAACAACGATAATACAACTTCTATATTATTATATTATTATTATACCTACTGGCAAATATAATTAATTTTAATTTCGTTTCTTAATCAATTATTAGGTATATTTTCGTTTCGATAAAATATACTCAAACTTCAAAGAAGCGATTCGAAGCGGAAATTTATATAATATAATAAAGATTTTTTTTTTTTTTTTAATTTAATTTGTGCACAAGATCGCACGCACTTATATATATATTATAATTAAATATCGTTATTACAACGTATTATTATTATTAATAATAATAATAATAATAATAATAATAATAATAATAATAATAATAATAATTATTATTATTATTATTATTATTATTATATTTACACTCGATAATATTAATAATAAAAATGATTTACGTATTTTATTATATTATATACCTATGTGTAACTTTAATCATTTCGAGTAATTAATTATATTTTTTTATATTAATTTTTCAGTCTTTCCTATATATAAATTATATGTCATATTATAATATATAGGTCAATGCATTAAATCGTCGTTTACAGTTGTTAATTGCTGTATTTGTAATAGTTATTTATTGGTGTCGGCGGTTAAATAAATTATAAAGTTTCACAACGGTAACGCGTATGATATTTTGTGAGGTGGGATGAAAAAAAAAAAAAAAAAAAAAAAAATACCAGCAACAAGAACTTTTGCAAGTCGCAAAACCAGACCGCGGCTGTCATCGCGTTGGAGACATAATGTATTATTATTATTATTATTATTATTATGCTATTTAATCAAAATGTAATAATAATAATAATAATAATAATAATCATGAAAATATATATTTAATATTTATATATATAATAAACTAATAATAAGTACGTACTCCGTGTTTAATGAGACGTCGTGTATAAGTTCAGTGGTTTTCTCGGTAGATATTATATTATGTTTTTCAATTGAACCGAATGCAGTCGTATAACTCTATATAAATTTAATATCGTATTTAAATATTAAATTCGTAATATATTTAGATTTAAAATGCGAATTATTACGTTTTTCGATTCTAGTTTCAAAATAAAAAAAAAAAAAAAATGGAAAAAATGTCCTCGATTTTGAATATAGAAACAATAACAGTCATTTCGATTAATTTGTTGTTTAGGTTTAAATGATCATATGCGTACTCCTAAATCTTTTTTTGGACTGCTGCTAATTATTAAATTTTAGCAGTGATAAATTAAATTTTCATACCTAAATTACACAATTAGATTTGTAAAAAATTCATTTTAATCGATTGAATTTTTTTTTAACAACACGGGATAATCATATAATTGTGATACTTAAAATTAACTACCTTATAATACACGGGCCGGATTTCTTTAAAAATTTGGCCGAGTTTATTTTCCGCTGCCTCTGAATTTGAAATCTGCACACGCCTATCATACGAAAATTATATTACACGCGAGAGTGTTACCATTAATTAGGTAGGTATATCGTACGATACATTCGTGGCTGCAAAAGAACAACAAAATTCAAAGACTACATTATTATGAGTTAAATCACAATTAAATTTTCTTAAATTATTATAATATTATATCGTGTGAATAATTTTTTAACGTTAATATTACACGTTTTTCGTCACAGAAAATTACGTAGAATTTTTTTTTTTATTATATTATTGGGATTCGCACCCGCGACCGTTTTTCGGTTTACGGTCGGACAATTATTTCGCTCGTTGAACCCAACCGCGGTATCCGCAAAGATCCTCAAAGATCGTTTGGGGTCGGAAGAAGTGGCTAATTCCGAACTTGGCGCGTCCGCCAGCCGGCCCAGTTGTATTCGCATCGTGCACGTGATTGTACGTACGTCGTTTAATAACTTTTATTATCTATAAATACCTAACTCGCGATACTAAAATATTAATTATTATTTTACACAAGTATAAACTTTTTGGTCGTTGAAAATTCGAAATGCGCGCTTTTCTCCATGTCCTTCGTAATTTTAACCTATTTTATACACATACATTCGTATAATAAACGTATATTCTGTATAATATTAAACAGAGTCCAATTTATTTCTCTCGTGATCATTCCTGCCACGTGTTATATACCAACTTTACGCCCTAAAACAACATCCGATAACTTGTCTTAAAAATTATCGGTGTATACGCGAGGGGAAAGAATATTATATTATAAACCGCAAAGATTTTATCCACGCTTAAGAAATTTTTCCAAACGTATATTTTTAAGGAAATATTTAAAGTGAACGATTATTTAATAATGTATAAATTCTTCTTTTTCTCAGTTCACTGGCTCACATTGCTCCTCATCACCCTCTGTTATCAGTCAACTGTCATATGTATTATGACATTCTGATCTATGGCTTTCAAATCCTTATAGCTACTACATCGATCCGTCACTGGGTCCCGGGTCTTCCCATATAGAGGGGTCTTTTTTTGTTCATTTTTTCCAATGTATAGATTGTATTTTCGAAATATGCGCGTATGAAATATTCGCGCGCTAAACCGTAAAAATCTGTGAAATACGTAAAAAAAAAAAAATTGAAAAAAATTTTACTTGCCCCCCTAGCCACCCTAAATACGTGACCGATTATAAATTCCGCAATACGCGATACGCTCTGCAGGTATACCTAATATAATCTTCTAAGTGTATATTATATTCTTCTGGAAATCTTATATATTCTCTCGCCAACGTACTTGTATATATATATTATAGTATAGGTAAACTTTCGCTGTTGAACGTTCGGTTTAACAAGTTTAGTTTAAAACAAAAATCAAATAAATCGTTTTTTTGTTTTTTCTCGAGTCCGCTCGCCTTTCTTTATATTATATATACGATATACCTATATCTAATTTCGAACGTTCATTTTAATTAGGTAACGGTAGGTATACGCGTGTTTAAAAACGGACGATTAAAACGTATTCTCGTATCCGGAATAATATTTAAATATTATCTATAAGTATTGTTGTTGTTGTTGTTTAATATACAGTTTTAAACTTTTCTTGTTTCACAGCTGAAGAAAATACGAGAAAAAAAACACTTAATATATTTATAGATAAGAGATAACAATCTATACTTATATATACGGAATTAAAGTCTCGTCTAGGTACGACTGTACGTCATATAAGTATATATTTTTAAGTATTTAATTAAAATTTTTATACTACGGTTTCTACAGTCCAGTGCGTTTATACTCGTTATAATATTATACGTATTTATCTGATCGTCCGTTTCTTAACGTGTTTTATATAGGCGTATACATCGATGGCCACGTCATTCTGCGCATTATAATAATACCTATATCTTTCCTTTTCGTCACAAACGTTTTCATTACGATTACCCACGTTAAATTTTATTTATGTATATACCGTGGTAGTGGTATATAACGTACTTGTAGTCTGCTGTATGATTTAACAATTTCATGATATATTTCGGTGAAAAATAAAATCGTTTTCGTTTCGTATTACATAAACCTAGAAGAAATTCATAGATAGTTATAAAATTCATAGACTTTTCGAATTAATTGTATCCTGTATTCGTGTACTATAAATAAAAATAAAATTTTTAATTAATCAACAACTTATATCGATTAAAATGAGTTTCTTATGATAACTGCAGTTGATAACTTGTATTTGCACCACATCGCATAAATATTACATTAGTTAAAGATAACGGTATAATATATTGTAATGAAAATCAACTCCTTATTAGCAATTTATAAAATTTAAAATTATAAAAAGACTACTTTCTAATGGGTACTAACAAAGTAACAATGCTTCAACAATGTCGCGTGTAATATTTTAATTGAACATAATTTTTTTAATTCATTCATTAATTCGTATCTTTGAATTGATCAACAGATTATTCCCAACCAGGGTGTGGCGAGATTATTTGAAATATATTTTTTAATAATAATAATTAAAAATAAAAATTTATACAATGTAATAATTTGTTTCATAAAATGTAATATTATGTGAACATGGTATAACTTACTACTTTTGTTTATACTTATGCACTGATAAATAAAATCGAAGTAGTCGAAGTAGGGCCTGGGGTACATCCGGATTTTTAGAAAATGACTGAGAGTGCCTCGAGTCAAAAAAGATGGGGAACCTCTGGATTAGATCATATTTTATATTTTAGTCAATCACTGTTTACAAACACAAGAGGTGTGAAAATTTCAATTTTGAAATAAGTATTTAAAATTTAAAACTTTAGATAATATAATAAGGTATTTAATACCTATATATTTATAGATACAGATTTGTCACAAAATAATATAACATGTGTATACAAATAACGATATCGATTATTTTTTTTATAAATATAATACGAGGGTTTTTATTATTAATATTATTATTATTATTATTATTATTTATAATTTATATCGATTTGAAAAATGAAAAAAATCCGAGTTTAAATTTTAATCCCGCCAATATGTGAAAGTTAATCAAGAACCGATCGTATACATACTACATACTATACGATTATTGTATGCTTATATTATATAACCCTTCTGTCGTTTAAATTTAATACGTAACGCGTGACTTATATTTTATTATAAAAATAATAATAATAATAATAATAATAAAAATAATAATAATAATATGTGCGTGCCACAGGTTTAACCTGTATGTTATTTTTGTTTTTATATTCGTTCGCCTATGAGAGATTTTTATTTTACCGAATTTCTTCAATTTTAATTTTACCAAAAATTTAAAAACTTCACGCTTAAATCTCAGAAAACTTACTGCTGAACAGCATATTTTATTATATTATATATGAATCCAGTATCGATCGTTGATACAAATACGAGTAGGTATATAACTATATAATATATACTACACACATATTGATTTTCATAAAAATAAAAGTATTTTATAAATAATTCGAATAGTTAATAATATCATTTATAATATTATTGATTTGCCGGCCTTGAAAAATGCCGTTCTAGGCGACCGCCTATCCCTTAAGCCGGGCCTCCAGTTACCAGTGGGTGAGTTCCTCTATATCAAGAGACTCGTGATATGTTTCATACTATATAATATGATTGATATCGCAATGATTTATTGTACAAATTATGTGTATAAGGTTGTCTTTTTCTCTTTTGTTTAATAAAAATAAAATAAAAAAAACAAAAAAAAAACTGATAACAGAGATGGCGGATGGAACAAATTCTATCATTTCTAGATTCATTGTATGTGTATTCGTTACACATGGATTTTATTTTAAACGTAAACCGTTTGGTCATAAAACTATTATATAAAAACATTATATTTACTTGCTTTTCAGTGCTTTTCGGTCAGTATAATATTTTCGATTACAACAAACTGTTTCGCATCGTATTTTTTCTCGTTATTTTCAATAAGTATCTCGTTGACGACGCATCTTCAAACGTCGACGATTCGATTGTTATTTTCCCGTTCGATAACGTTTACGCACAAAACCATATTACACATCGTATGCTATCATCGTTTTCCAGTGGAACGTTATCGAGAAAACAAAAATCGATTTCGATGAACGCGAATTAAACGCTGTAGCCTGCCACAATTTATTTCTACTTATATCACACAATAGTTGACAAGTATAATCGTCGAATAAAAATTGCAATGGGTATAATAAACATAAAATAGTGAACTCTCGCAAGATGTTGCGGTTGAGTATCGCACTCGGGTTGTATTATAGAAAAAAAACATTTTATTTTATTTTTCAAAACTGGTTACTTTCTTTTTTTTTCAAAAAAAAAATTCGTGTGAAAATTCGATTTATAACTACGTCTACGTTCATAATTTTCACAGTGTTATTATCGCCGAAACGCCTGCTTCGAACGCATCGAATGTAACGAATTCACTGCCCTGAATTAAAAAATTAAAATTTACGTTTCACATATATACTTACAATACGCAATAAGAGTAGAATATCATATAGAATATTACGTGAAAATATAGAATATTGAAAATTTCATAAAATTATCATTTTTATCTCTAAATTGTTTAATAAAAATGGTAAGTTTGAGATTTATAGCGGCTAAAAATGTTATAACGAGCTCAAATACACTATTATTACTTATAAGTTAAATCTCAAGTCTCATTTCTTTTTTTTTATAGCCGTTTACATTTTAAAATTTTAATAAATTAAAATTTATTATTATTTATCAATAACGTTTGCCACATATTGGTTAACTTAGGTCCAAATTATTTTGTTATTCGAAAGTCTCAATTTTTTTTTATACCTATTCAAGGATAGTTTTACTGAAATTGATAAACTATGATATTTACATACCTATAATATACCTAAATTCTTATTTATTTCTCAATTCTTTAATAAAATTAATATAATTTTGAGTTTTAAGGTTTGACGTTTTTTTAAAAAGCTTAACCATATATTGTTAACCTTATTTCCAATGTATTGTGTATATTGCAATTATCTTTTTTTTTTTTTTTAATAAAAAAAAGGTCTTAAGTTTAAAAATTGGAAAAAAAGACGAGTTTATGGTGCTGTGGGTGGAATACGGAATACGGATGTAGAGTGAATAGTGCTGTATTTTGATTGAAATTTAAATGCAATGATATCAAGTACGAAAAAAATATTTTGAACGAAATCCTGTCAATTATGGGCAATTTGCTAATTTATGTCATATGTTATTTACAATAACAAAGAATATCTAATGTACAATATTTAGTATTGTAGCAGACGAGTTACTTTAGGTTTGAAAAATTTATTATTAAATATTTTACGATTACTTTAGAAATTATTGAACTCAGAAGAGAATTGAACATTTTACTGAGCGTTCACATGTGTACTTTGTATACATAATAAAATTTTGAAATTCTCACGTTGATATATCTAAATTTGCACGATATAATCAATGTTGGGATTAGATAACTAAAAATTTATCTAGATAAAGATAAAAGATAACATGAAAAAAATCATCTAGATAAAGATAAAAGATGAACCAGAAGGATTTATCTAGATAAAGATAAAAGATAAACTCATTTTTATCTAGATAAAAAAAAGATAATTTTAAATTTCAAAAAATTTTTTACTAATATTTTTAAGACGTTAAAAATTATGTGTATAATATTAATAGTACGTTATTGATGATAAACAAAAATATAAAGAAAATTATAGACACAAGAAGTGTACTGTGTACACACCACACATTTTTTTGCATATGAATGCATACATTTTGAGGTATATCTATTTTCGCCAATAAAGCAATACTTTTGTATATTACTTAAAAATTTATCTAAAAAAATTATCTAGATAAATTTACTTAGATAAGTAAAATTTTTATCTAAGATAATTATTTAGATAACTTACTGTTATTTATCTAGACAAGATAAAAGATAAGTAAATAATTATCTAGATAAATTTATCTAGATAAGTCCCAACACGGGATATAATATTTATCTGACTGAACTTGCTCAGAATCGTTTTTTTCCAATGCGATATCATTGCATTCGAATTTCAATCAAAATACAGCACTATATTCATTCTACATCTTTGGGTATCCCACTCGCAACAGCACGAGCTGATGTCTTTTTTTTTTTATTTTATTCAGAAGAAATGATACGTCTGACGTTAAATATTCGTAATTATAACGTGAATATAATTCATACTTATTAATGATAAGAGTGTTATACCTTGATAATATAATTTGGATAATTAGTAGAAAACCTAGCTAACAAAATAATATAATTTCAAAGTAAATGGCATTGGAAAATCTAAATTTTTTACGGAGATATTATAAAATGAAAAGGTAAATACATTTGGAACACCCTGTATATGAAACGTGGCGAAAACTATAATATTATAAAACACGCAGACGTTTTCGATTTTTAAACGAAAATGTTTATTATCCTTGTCCACAACACGAACGATGGATTCTACCCGCAGAACGCGTTTGCAAAACATTTTATTATAATTTAGTATTTTTACCGTGTCCATAAATCGGAAAAACATTAATAAAAAAAAAAAAAGAAACTATATCGTTTAAACTTATTTTCAAGCGTAAAACTTATAAATATTTGTTTCTGGAAAATATGTAATAATAATAATAATAATAATAATAATAATAATAATAATAATAATA
>JAIUCT010000012.1:1799468-1822590 GCA_021307375.1 Tetraneura akinire | reverse complement strand
TAATAATAATAATAATAATAATAATAATAATAATAATAATAATAATAATAATAATAATAATAATAATAATAATAATAATAATAATAAACAACAATTTTTTCACTCGAACGCGCGCTAGTGTCGGAATAAAACGACTTATCGAAAGTTAAAAATTAATATATTTTTTTTCTTTTAACAATATTATTTTCATCGCGTTATTTACCGTGTTTTTATAATATATTTTACTAGCTTCGCTCGTGACGTGCAGTTTGTGCTTTCTCAAAATGAAATTCTTAAATCAACAATTTTATCAAGTGCTAAAAATAGTATAGTCTGTATATTGTATAAAAATTGATTTCTGTTTGTTTGTCAGTATCAGCTGTTTGTCCTTTGTGCATTCCTGAACGGCTGGACCGATTGCGACGAAATTTTGTACAGGGATGTTGATTTAGACCTATGGGCAAAAGATAGGCTAAGTCAAAAAGTACGATAGGCCTAACTCCGGGAGGTGCTCAAACAGGGATTTAAGGATTTACGATGAAAATTTTTGTTTAAAATAAATAGGGGTGATAAAAATACAATTTCCCCTCGCTCCTTCCCTT
This sequence comes from Tetraneura akinire, assembly GCA_021307375.1. Taxonomy (NCBI): domain Eukaryota; kingdom Metazoa; phylum Arthropoda; class Insecta; order Hemiptera; family Aphididae; genus Tetraneura; species Tetraneura akinire. Next base: position 1,822,009 of record JAIUCT010000012.1, on the reverse strand, counting down.
CAGATAAAAGAAAAAAAAATTGAAAAATCGGGCGACGTAGTGACACTCGAGAAAGTATTTGGAACAACTCAGTCAAAAAAAAATTGGAGAAAATATTAAAAAATAATGTCGTCGTCACAACAAAACGGGAACGTAAAAAAGGCCTGATAAGGATTATAAATTATATAAATTTACCTTAATTCGTATTAAATTTGTTTATCGTATCGTATCGTATCTTTTTTTTTTTTTTCGTTCGATCGTTGTTCGATAAATATTTATTTTAGCAGACCACAACAGTCTTTTTCTGTCCGTTTTATCGTTACTGAAATTCGTTAAAGACCTGTCCGATGAAACTCGAGACGTAACATCGGGGAGTTTTTCCAACGGTGACACGACGGGGCTTAAGTACGGTTCGCCAAACGGTTAGACGAGAGTATTTCGGTCACTTTTGTACTACACATAAACTCGAGGGATTTACGACACTAAAATTACACGTCAAAAACGAAAAATTATCATTTTTTTTTTTTCGTCGAGTTTCACGAGAGCGTTACTATAATAACAAAAAAAAAAAAATATATATATTGTACGCACTAAACTCGTATTATAAAATGCGTAATAAAATGGTATTGAAAAAATAAATTTCGATCGTAATATATTATAAATTTATAATATACCGAACAAATAATAAAATTAACACGAAAGGGTTTAAATAACGTTTTGTTTTTATTCAAACACGTTCGTTCACAAAAATAGCAAGACAATAAAGTATTATAATAATAACATGTAAGATCTCGTTCGATTCGACGGGGAAAAGACAAAGAATAGAACAACATTATATTATAAATACATACTTTATAAATATTGCATTTTATAAAGTTATATTTCCTTCAAACATGGAATAATAATACAAAATAACGTTCACAAGTATAATAATAATAATAATAATAATAATAATAATAATAATGACATGTCGGTATGACACGTGGTAATAGTAATTTGTAAGTTTACACATATATAAAACTTTTGATATATAATATAATATTATGTAATAATAAATAATATATATATATATATGATATAAAATATATTATACGAGTAGGTGGTCGATACTTATAAATAAACCGAATTATACATTTAATAATGATATAATTAAAAATATTTATAACACCGACTTAAACAACATTTTATATCATGTAATATAATAATTTAAATAAATAATAAATAGTAATAAAAAAAAAAAAAAAAAAACAAACAATATTTTAATATTTCAATATTTTGTTTTCTTCTTTTTTATAATATATATATATAATATATTTATATATATATTTAATGGCACCATGACAACGTTACACATACAATGTACACAATATAATATAATTAATAATATAATATAATGGTATGAACAATAAAAAACAATTTACTAATAATTGTAGATAATTATTTTCAAATAAACAAAATATTACAACACCCAGTATACAATATACAGTGTGTGTGTGTATAGGTAATAAAAATAAAAATAATAATAATAAATAATAAAAATAAAAAATAATAAAAAATATTATAAACACATCCGAGAAACCGGCGAAATATTACATATAACGTATTATAGGTAAACACGGTTTATTTATTTGTTTAAATGTGTTATTGTATGTAAAAAATAGAAAAAATATTAATCGAATGTGAAAGAAATAAAAAATAAAAATAAATGTTCAAATAACACGTTATATTACATAGTATATGCCTATATAATTTATAATAATATTCATACGAGAATAAGACTCGAATATAATATAGTAGTTACTCTCACTTTTTCGTCAAAACACGCGATTGGACCAACAAGAGCAGTCGTTGACGACTTACTTATTTGTATAATATAAAATAATATCTTAAAAAAAAAAAAAAAAACAATAACAACCCCGTATAATAAATTATTAAATTCATACGATTTGTGCTCTGTACATATTACAACATATTTTATATATAATACATATATACTATATTTTTCTACCGCTGACTGAACACAATATTAATTGAGCGCTACTTAACTTTAAAAAGACAAAAAAAAAAAAATTTCATACCCTCCACCAAAATATCCATTAATTTCGATTTTCTCGTCAATAAACACGCGATATAAATTATTTTTTATAACGTTTTAAACCAGTTTACGGGCGTCATTGATGATTTATGACACATATTTTTTATCAATTAAAATGAACGAATATTAATATAATATATAAAATACTACCCCGTATATATATATATATATATATTTATATATAATAGTGACGTGACGAGATAAAATTCGCGAGGAGACGCGAACGATTAAAAGGGAAATTTTAAAATTTTAAAAACCAAACTACTATACCCGGACGTAGGTTTTTTTCAACAAACAATTCGGATGTGTTTCAAAAATTATTTTCACCGTAACGTGACAAATTACAATGTGTATTTTACAATATTTACCACCACGACAATCGATATACATAATATATAATAATATTATACAAAAAACACGCTTATCAATAACTATATATTTTATATTATCATAATCGAACGGGACCCGTTCAACGGGTTAAAATCGTCGGACGAATGATAATATAAAATAACGCGACGAGTAATTTTTTTTTTTTAATTTTGATTTTTGTTTTTTTTTTTTTTAAAAAAAAAAACGTAGACACTAAAGAGATATTTGTTTTGTTCTTTTTTCTTTTTCTTTTTTTTTTTTTAAAAAAAAACGATTGAGCATTTTTCACGTAAGTCAAGTGTGTTACAACAAATACAATGTGTAAATTATTGTATTATATATACCTAATTATACACGATATCATACACCTAATAACGTTATTATCTAATTAATAATCATAATTAATTAAAAATCACAAATCATATTAAACATAAATAAAAAAAAAAAAGAATTATAGTTTATACACGCTTAACGGATAGGGCAGTAAATTGTAATTAATTTTATAAAAATAATATAGATATAATAATAATAATAACGTACGTTTAATAATGATAAATATTATCGTTAGGAGGGCGGCCGAGCCGGATGAGCTAGTTATTATTTTTACACGGTCACCACAACCGTTTCGGCGGCGGTGACCACCTCCGCAACGGGTACGACCGCATCGACAGCGGCTTCGGTGGCTTCGGTGGCTGCGGTAGCGTCGTCGTCGTCGTCGGCGGCGGCGGTGGCGGTGGCGGCGTCGGTGAGACAGTCGACGTCCGCGAGCGTCTCCGTCTGTTCGGCGTCCAAGTCCAGCACTCGATTTTGCGCGTTCACCATTTCCATCATGACGTACGCCGTGCTGGACAACGGACGGCCGCCACCTGACGCCGGATGTTCGTTGTTATTTTTCGTCGCCGACTCGTCGGCCGCGACCACGATTTGATCGCTGCAGTCGTGCTGGTCTTGCGGCGGTTCGTCGTCGATCAGCTCCGCAACGGGTACATCGTCGTCGTTTACTTCTTCCTGCGGGACAGACGAACAAAAAAAAAACGTATATAATATTAAAATTTGGTAAACGAGAACCCGAATAAAACTATACTTAAGTAATAATAATTATCGTAAAAAATATTAAAAAACAATCGGTGTTAATTTGGAAAATGGGGGAACGTTATAATCATTCCAAGCCCCCAACTCCGAACTGCGCCAACGATTAAAGATAGAGAGAGTGAAAAAGGGGAGAAGGGCTAAGGACGGTCGCAACACGAACGAAACGAGTCGGCGTGAACAAATAATTTAGAAAGAGAAAGCCACGTCCCGATGTGTTCACCCTTGTTCGAGCGAGCGTGAAAAAGGAAAAAAAAGACAAAAAAAAAAGGGTGTTGTTTAAACATAACAAAAAATATAAATGGTGATTACGTAAGAATGAACGAGCGTGATGTAATCCGTTTTAGCGCCGCTGCACAGTAAGATTTTAACGATCACGTGACGCGTAGGCCGCCGTGCAAAACATTATACCTAATATAACGTAGGTAAGTATAGGTATATAAAAATATAATACGGTTGGACTTAAATCTGCACCACTATTACCCGGCACATCCTTTTATTTATTTATTATTATTATTATTATTATTGTTATTGTTACCGCTTTTATATAATATTATATCGTACAATATGTTATTAAGCGTTGCGCGATCGACTCGTTTTAAGAACCGCGGTTGTGGCGCAACGCGAATTCGTCAGTAAATATTATATACCTGGGTATAGATACTTGAAAAAACCGCGTTTTAACGTCGCCGGTTGTTGTTGAATAATAAATATAATTATATATTGCTGGGTTGAAAAACGCGCGCACTAATAATAATATAACTAATATAACTTTTCTGTCATCGCGGTATCTACCGCGGTACATGACGTACATATTATTATAAATTATACATAGTATTATACGGTAGTGTTTTTATATACCGTACGAACGAGCGTCGAAATTACTTAAAAGATTTCACATATTATTATCACGACGTATGAACATAAGTAATCAATTTATGTAAATCATACCCGTAGAATATGAAAACGCATATTAACTATAAGACATGCGCATCTCTGCAGATTATTATAAACAATGGCAAGTTAAAAAAAAAAAGCACGATATTTATTTCATTTTAAGTAAAAGAGGGAATCGGTTACTCGTCCAGTATAATAATAATACGTACAATGTACCATATTATTTTAACAACTGTTCCTAAAAAATAACATACTCGTAGACGTATTACGTTATCACGATTGAGAACGAATATACCACGGTTGAAGTAATACAGTTTATTGAATATTTTCATTTGATATTAACGGATTTCGATAATAAAATGACAACGTAAGGTCGTATAAGGGTTTACGATAAAGTCATTTCTGTTCGTTTATACGAAATGTATTATTTTTACATACGCTGCCAATTTTGTTTTCTCGTGAACACGAGACGGACCGTAACTAGGTATATAACCTATACTCGAATTCGATCGAAAAATCAATCATCTGCAATTCGGACAAATGATTTTTTTAAATTTTAATTATATTATTTTTCCAAAATTACTAAACATCGAATTTTATCGCTGTACGGTAATGTATTTTCTCCCGCGACAGAAACGTTAGTAATATTGTCTGAAATCTACTCACTTTTTCGAGGCGATTTTCCACGCAAACGGTTGGTTCCTCCACTGCGGGCGGTTCGTCTTTGTATTCGTCCGGTGGCGGATGATTCGTGATCAGCTGATGGAGGAGCTGATCATCGTCGTCGTCGTTGTTGTCGTTGTTGTCGTCGTCATTCGTTAATAACTGTTGCTGTTCGCCAACGCAACAATTAATGGTTGTTATTTCTGTTGTTGACGTGTTGTCATCGCATTTATCTCCGCCGACGACTTTTTCCGCTTGATTGAGCTTGACGTCATCGTACGACGTCTTGCTATTTACGGTGACAGTGTCGTCGTCGTCTTGACGGCGGCAATCGATGTTGCTACCGGCAAAACTCAGACCGCTGTCTTGGTAACCGTCTAGTTTGGTACTAGCCACTTCGTCCTGACGGCAATCGTTGATAAGACCGATACGACAATCCTGGTAACCGTTATTGCGGAAAATTCTACTGTGCTGATAACCGCTACCGTTACGGCCGACACCATTGTCTTGGTAACCGTTAAGACCGACATCACCGGATTGATAACCGCTAAGACAGACATCACTGGCTTGGTAACCGTTACCGTTACGGCCGACACCACTGTCTTGGTAACAGTTAAGACCGACATCACCGGCTTGGTAACCGTTACCGTTGTGGCCGACGCCACGAGCTTGGTAACCGTTACCGTTAAGGCCGATAAAACTTGCTTGGTAACCGTTACGGCTGACACCACCGCCTTGGTAACCGTTACTGTTTAGGTTGGCTCCACCGTCTTGGTAACCATTACCGTTACTACCGATACCACCGTCTTGGTAACTGGATTTGCTGAAGAGCCCGCTGTCTTGGTAACCCTTGCTGGGACACGCGTCCGCGCGATCTAGTTTCACGGGAATCGCCGGCTTAAATATCGGCGTAGTTACGGGCAACGAGAAAAACGGCAAAACCGGTACGATCGACGGTTCGGTAACTTCGTCGTTTGAGCTTTTCACACTGTGGCTGTCGCTTGAATTGTCGCACTTTGTTGTCGGGATCACCGGTGGCAATATGAGCTGTGAACACGAAACGGAAAAATAAAAATTAGACGAAAATGCATTTCATTTATAAATAATATATTTAGGTTGGTGCTTTAATGGCGGACAACGGTTTGTCGAGTTCAACCATGGAAATTCCATAATATAATCAGATACGCGGTAAAGGGTTAGGTACGAGAGCAAACGAAACTTGCGGGATTTTTCCGAAATATAACCTAAAAAACAATAAAACGGGTTTGTTCGTTTCGCACGTTTTATCGCGCGCACGTTATCCGGACCCTGCCGGCCCGTCGAAAACTTATCGCGGTCGAACAGTTCGCAAACAAATGCAACATAAAGTAAACACAAATATTCGTCGGTTTTTATATTTCATTATTTTCGTTGGTTTTACGATCCGCGTTATGAATCTCTATACATAATTCATAATAATTTATAATATATCGCATATTATGCAATACATCACGTTGACTATTATACGTTACTGATATTATATTAAGGGGATTCGAAGCGTCGATTTTCTTTCCTGTCTAACATACACATAAAAGATAAGGATTTAGACGTTTGCTACTTCCAACGTTACGATTGATCTATATAGTTATGCGATAAGGGATCTGAAAATGGATTTGAATTCGTTCGAAAGTCTACTTTAGATCGACTTTCCCACTTTTTTCATTTTTTTTTTTTTTTTGTCCTAAATTTAAAAAAAATTGAATATTATGTATAAATTTTTAAATAAAATTTGTTTCAACGACAATAAGAAGAAAATTGTGAAAAAAGAGGGAAAGTCGATCTAAAGTAGTCTTTCGAACGAATTCAAATCATTTTTCAGATCCCTTATCGCATAACTATAGATCGATCGTAACGTTGGAAGTAGCAAACGTCTAAATCCCTATCTTTTATGTGTGTGTTAGACAGAGAAAGAAAATCGACGCTTCGAATCCCCTTAACACGAATTTTAATCAAACTGGATTATCAAATAACGTAAATATAATACGAATGTACCGCGATATTTAACTTTTATTAATTTGTTTTTAATAAAGGGTGCCTACCCTTAGTTTAGTGTGTATAACGACGGTTAATTAAAACATTACATTACCAGGATCATAAATTCATAATTAATATTATTACATAAACGTCAATACGTCATATTTCAGCGAAAAGGTTTCTGTATATTTTTCGTCGTAATAACGTAAGTATTGGGTACAATAATAATAATACAATATCATAATATCGTAGAGATCGGCCACGGTCTTTACGTTTAAACGAGTGGTAAACAACAAGCTAACCTCAGAAAGTGTTAGATTAAAGTAAACTTTATATATATAAAAAAAAAAAAAAAATGATTGAAAATGAAATTAATTATAAATTCCATAGTATGATATTACGTTGGTTTAATTCCGGGAACGACCCTTGTGATCGTGCATTTTTCCGAACGATTAACACCTTCGTTGCGTAATTTTTCGTACGTAATGTGAAAAAAAAGGACTCTTATATAATAGGTAAAATTAATTTTATTATTATTATTTATCAATTTAATATTATTTTGCTCTATAACTTTACAAGTTTAACACCTGATAGTTTCTCGAGTTATAATAATATTTAATCGGGAGTAATTTAAATTTTTTGGCGCGACTCCGACAAGAAATAATAATATTATAATAAAGTAAAATTGAATAAAATCGTACACGTATATAGCTACGAAAGTCGTTATACGAACATTTGTGTATAATATATAAAAAGATATGACATATTTCCCGATATTAAACGCGTGTTTACGATAGCGGTTTCGAAGTACAGCACTCGATTATTGGCTCTCGAATAATTCGCGATTTTGCGAGGAACCCGAAATATAAAATAATAATGATGATAATAATAAAAGATAAAAAAAAAAAAAATAAATAAAAAAAATAACGATAATAATTAATGGAAAGTGTACGGGTAAAATGGCTCCCCGCGTCCAAATCGCACGAAAAATAATTTATACGTTTTTATTATTGTCGAATATCGACGTTATATATTTTAAAACGACACACGCGATAAAACACAATTCATCATATTATGATGATATTCGTTATTATTAGTATAACGTCGAGAGTGTATCAATGTATTAACTATAATAATTTAATATATATCGATTTAATTATTTAATAATATTTTATAACTTTGTATACCGTTACATTATGGTAAATTGAATCGATAGGTAGGTATTTTTTTTATTATATTCATTCTTTTTTAATATGTGTTTAATTTAATATTTAAAACGTCGATATGTTATAGGGGTAAAAGTAAAATAGTCGTATTTCTTTTAACCGTATCTCACAAATAAAAAATAAATGTTATATTTTCGTTATTATATAGATTAGATTGTTATTGTAAATTATTATTACGCGGGTCGCGGATAGATTTGGGTAAAATAAAGAAAATTAATTATAATGTAAAATTAATTAGTTGGCCGACAGACGTCATTATATATTCTGCAATGTTCGACGACCATGAGGACGAATCGAAATTCGGTAAATTAATTTTCTTATGAATTGAGATCTCAGAGTGTCGTTAAAACAACGTTTTTTTTTTTTTTTTTCATTTGTTTTTCTCTTATTCGATAACAAATGTACACAAAAACGAACGAATACGAATTCCTTCGTTGAATAGCCGATTACCTTAAAGTTTTTGTTTTTAATTTATTTAAACACGGAAATTGTAACACAAAAAAAAAAAAAATATATATACAAACCCCCCGTCTACTCTTTACGTGATATTTTGTATACAGTTTTTAATGGAATATTGTGCGAGTACCTATTATAAAGTCTAAACTAATGAATATTAAACAATATTACTATAAATAATATAACGGTCAATTTATCAAGATTATATTATATAATATAAGTATTATTTATTATAATAATATTTATAACTTAAAAGCCAACAGTATGAGGGCAGGTCCGAAATAAAAAAAAAAAAACATTACAATTTTATTATTAATTTTTTTTCGGATTATTATAAGCATACGATATTTTTTTCAACCATTAATTATTATTGTTGTTGTTAATTTTTTACGACGTTTTATTGTTACCTACGCGTTGACAAATTATTTTCAGGTTCGTATTTAACGCGTATATAAATCCATAACGTGACCTCGGTAACTCACAGAATGAACTCTCGCGTACTACGTAAAATCACGCAATTGAAATGCATTATTTAGAATAAAGCACCGTATAAAAATGCCAAAACTGCACATAATTATTAATACGTAATATTTTACGGTGTTAATAATTAGATTTTAGTTTTTGTTATTGCGAGCAATATACTGGTAAAATGGTAATTCTGTAAAGTACGAGTATATGTTAAAAAGTTTTTTGTATTTTGTTTTTTTTTTTTTTGTCCCAAAACACGCATATTTTATATTATACCTATATGTATAGAGATCATAATAAACAAGTGGACTGATGACGGATAATAATCAGAGACCGTATTTTTTTAAAATTTTTTTTTTAACAATTTTCTGGAGGATCGTCTAAATTTCTAAGTAGAATGTAATATACGTATGTACGTAATATTAACACAATTTTTATATATTCACCCTATAAATAAAATTGAAAAATACATTTAATTACATTTCTCGTTGGTCTGGTACCCCTGGAATTCCTAAAACCCCCATTCTTGATAACATTATCGTAATGACGCATACATTCCTGTATTTATAATATATTGCATTATTTGAGGCGAAGTAAGATTTTTTTAAATTTGATCTATATTACCTATGCCTTTTATACTTTTTTATGCGTTTACAGAAATTTTTATAAACGTTAAGGTTTCCCGATTTTTTATTAAATTCTGTTTCTCAAGAGTTAACCTCGAAAAATGTTTAAATGCACCAAGTAAAAATAGGACCACGTCCGTGATTTAAATATATCTAAGTATACAACGTTGCATCTATCGTTATCACTAGAAATTAAAACGGTATAATACTTAATAATTCTAATACTGAATAATTTTATCGACTAAAATTTGACAGATGGTCGTGTTATCATTACGAGATAACCTCGTATAAATAAATCATCCAGTCCGTGCAGACGTCGGATTCGAATACATTATTCATTTTTATCCAGTATGTACACGCGCGGTTACTCACGTTACGTTTGCTGGACGAAGAGTCGCCGTCGCCGTCATCGTCGGTCGTAACCATCATCGTCGTAGCCGTCGCCGGGCTCCACCGTGACGACGACGGCCGCCGATCGACGCTGCTCGTGCTGGCCGCGTTGCTGAGGATGCGGTGTCCGCCGGACGACGCGCTCGAGCTGTGAACCACGCTGTCGGCGGGCGGCGTGTCATAAACGATGTGGCCTTCCTCGACGTAATAGTGTTGACCCTTCGAGTCCACTACGGTGTTGCCGAAGTTGTGATAAGGATCCTAAAAATCGATCGCAACACGAACACACAAAACGCGGTTACAAAAAAATAATAATATTATTATAATGTAGGTACGGAATTTCGCCTTTCGGTGAAAACAGCGGGGGGGGGGGGGGAAATCGGGATGGGGTCGTCATCCCTCTAAATTTTTCAGTCTATTACATAGACTACAAAACGATATAATAACGGAAAGGGTGTTGAAGTTTCCTCAGTGCCCCCTCACGAAAACAATTATAAATCGAAAACGGAATTGGAACAATTAAACGACGGAATTTTCATAACAAACGAAGAATAATCGAAAGCTCCGTGTTTGGTACTGAAATTCAGGGATGGGATGATATATCACGCTGTATAGTTGTAAATTATATTATATTTTCTTTTTAACACGAGGAATATTATTTTTGGTGGGTGAACGAAACGTTTTTAATTACGAAATTTTCCATGTAAATTATGTTTTATGACAAGCCAATGGAGGATATTATATTACGATAACATTTTATACGAATACAACATTATTATTTATTTATGATAATAATAATATTAAATCGATATAACGTCAAATAAATAATAATAATAATAATAATTAGATATACTCACGAATTTGAAATTTATGTTCAATGTGGGCGGCAGAACTACCTGCACGTTGTGCATGATTTTGTATTTACGCCAGAACCTTGTGAAAGAATGAAAATATTAATTACACGGTATAATAATAATAATAATAATAAAATAATGTAATATGCAATTGGTAATCATAACTAGAAATTAACGTTGAAAATAACGATATTTAACGTGGTACAATAATATTATTAAAATAAAATATATGTGCAATTTACCTTCTACCGCAATACGTGGAAACGAAAGATAAAACAATGAACAGACACGACCATATGACTAAATGAAGCGCCAGAGGAAGACCTTTGTAAAATAAAAAAAAAAAAAAAAAAAATATTATAAATAATACTTAATAATAATTGCGTAGAAGACATTATACAGGTATTATTATATTACATATATTAAATTATTTTTACATTAAATTTATAAATTATATAAAAATAACGAAACAAGAGATGTACTTATAATGCGATTGTCAGTGTACAATAACTTACAAATAAAATGAATTTAAGCTAAATTGAAAAAAAGGAAAACATTTTATGTAGGTAACGACATCAGGAGCAATTTAATATTGTACAAAATAATGGATAATTCACACCAAAAGATATATAAATTATATTATGTTTACTAAACTTTTCAAAGAAAGAATGGAAATCGTAAAAATCATTTATTTATTTGGACGAAATACGCGTTTTATTATAATTTATAACGAGTTACGCCTAAAAAAACAAACAAGTTACAATGTTATATTAAATCATATAAGTTACACACGTTTTGAAACTATACATTACAGAAATGTAGAGGGAAGGATCGTAAGCCTTTAGTTAATAATTATCGTAAAAACAAATAATAATAAAGAACATTATTTTTCAAAGTACGAATGTATTATATTAATTTAGTCGGTAATTAATGTAATTATATTCAGACAATATAACGGTCTTAAGTAAGTTATAAGGGAAACATTTTTGATATCAAATGCTTCTTCAAGTGATGTTTACTTGTTATTTATTTATTTATATTATTATTATTATAAACGGTTAAAAATTATAATATTAAATTATATGTAAAAAGAAAAAAAAATACAATAATAAACCTTTCTTGACACTTCTTTGTGCGTTTTATATATATTTTTAAAAATATTCTGTTTTTTATACAAATAAAATTTATATAACGAGGACGGTATTAATCAGGTTTCGTATTCGTGTTATATAATTCAATTTGGTTTTCAAAAATTGTTGGAAAAATAAATAAAATATAGCGCATAGGACTGTCGGGAATTTACATTTCGTAATTTTTGCCGAACAACAACGGTGACATAATAATATTTGTCACGAGCCGATATTAATAACGGTTTCGAACAACCAAAACGTATTATGACTTAGAAAAAAAAAAATAATAATATTCGTATTTTATAGAATAATATGAATATATTTTTTTTTTATAGAGGTTATAAGATTATTATTAAACGCGACTTTTGAGCGATGCATGACGAAATATTAAGTATTATTCGTATTTTAATCCAGACTTGTGTGCGAGCAACGACGCGTAATTTTATAATATTTTAGCGTTTCAACAACTTTTCGTATATTATACTATATAGAGTGTACAATATCGTACACGGACTTTTTTATAAATTGAAATATAAAAATAAAATACATTTCGTTTGACGACGACTAGACACGTTGGTACACAACAACGAAATAATGTGATATGGATATGGGATAAAAAAAAAAAAAAAAAAAAAAAATAAGTTACGGCGTGAAAACGTTTCAAACGAAAACGCTGAAAGATATGCCTATACATTAAATAATGATAACGTACAGGTGAGTATTCCAAACACTCTAGTACTAAACTCGCAATAGTAATTATTTTCTTGTGATCGCCAGGAGTGTTTTATTTTATCTTATAATACGTGACACACTCGTTTTTTAAAATTCTCCGATATGAGATATATAATACGTCTCTCCTCCGAAACGTTTTTTAAAAAAAATATTATATTGGATTACTAAAATTGATTTGTTCGTATTTTAAGAATTTTTTTATTTTATTTTAATAAAATTTTCCGCAAAATAATTTCGAATGCGTGCTCGACTTAAAGTCTAACACGCCGCCAAATTTTGGATATAATTTTTTAAAAATAATTTATACGTTTTGTCGTCGGATAAATATATCTATATATATACCTACCTATACTATACGGAGAGCTGACGAATATAATAATATTTTATTATGTTATTTTTTTGCAAAATGTTCGCCTAAAGGTAAAATTAAGTTTGTAAATAATAAATTACATAAAATTACAACATTAAGTCATTAACCCATAAAATAATTCAGTCGACGGGACCGCGTAGAGGTATAGGTATGGTACTATAAATACGGTTACGGTTGGTGCGTATACGAGTTGCGGTATCATAATAATAATCCGGTATACTCGTATGGTTTGTGTAAATCACGTATAATATAAGTAATACGGTATTACACATACCGGGGGGGTTGGTTGTTATATTATATTGATATCGATCGCGAAAAGTATTATATGCTGAAGGTAAATAATTACGGTCAGTTTCGGGACGGACGGTCAGGGATAGGAGGCAACGGTCGATATAGACAAAAAAAAAAAACAAACAAAAACGTAAACGGCCAAAAAATTAATATTACACGCGTCGTCGCGTCAGCTCGTCACGTTCACGAGAGATCGCGTGACACATAACGACGTGTCATCCTATCGACACGTATTTATGCGTTTAGAATTCACGAAGTTTCCGCGAAAACCGGCAGTCTTGGTCATCCGAAACGGTGGCGAGGCGGATTCTGAACAGATTTCATTCGGACCAGTAGTGACCATTCGTATAATATTATAGTAGATAAAATAAATAATAGGATATTAAAAACGTTTTCGGCCACACGGGAAAATAAATATTTTGAAAATTCGAACGAGCCGCGCGGACACAGAATAATATTATTGTGGTTGGTCGAGGAGCCAAAGAAAATCTAAAAATACCAAACATATTCTCTTAGTGTAACGTATTTTACAATAACCGCTGTATATAGACGACATTATGGTATATAAAAACGTAAGAACGGGAGTCACCATCGCTACGCAACAACCCACGAACCGTATAGTTACTCTTTTTTTTTTGTTGCGTGCGCGCGTTCGTCCCTCGCAATAATAATTTATTTTTAGAAATAAAAATTATATCCACTACAATCCGCATGGATCTGCACGCGAAACGGCAATTTTTGTCACCTCTATTTATTTTAATGTAAAAACAGTATTATTCCTACCTACACCGTTTGATGACCACAGTGATGTGCAGTGTCGCAGTGGCATATTATAATAATAACGATAATATTTTATAAATTACGTTAACTTTTATTTCTTTTCGATTTTAGAAATACGAGTAAGAAAAAACACAAAATGACTCGTACATTAGAATTTACATAATTATACGCGTTATAATACGTACACGTGGAAAATATTGTTTTTATAACATTGTAAGAAAACCACTATAAAGAACGAGGGAATGTAACTTCAAGGCTAAACCGCAAGAATTGTGGTATTCCATAATAATTCTACTACAATATCTTATGAAAAATATTATAGCATTTTCACAAATTCAAAAATGTTTTAATTCTTAATAAAAAACATTCGTACATTAATGAATTCATATTTAATTAATAAATTTTTTACTTTACGTAATATTAACAATTTAAATAATGCTATTTATACTGATATTAAATATAATATTTGAATAATTGGAATTTTACTTCACTTTAATTTATAATAATAATTATAAAATAATACCTGGTAATACACAACTGATCGTTCCAGGTACAGACCATGGCCCATAATATGGCTTATCGGGATTATGAGGATTGTTGTTGACTGCTCTTACAGCAAAAGAGTAAGTTTGCTGACCTTTATCACTTTCCTCATTGCAATCAGGTACAGGCACATGAAAATTAATTGCTAAATTGTAAAAAAAAAAAAATAAATAAAAAAATAAAAATAAAAAGTTAAAAAAGATACCTAGACAAACATAATATATAAATAATATTTACATTCACTCCGGTAAAGGAAATTGTTAGGATTTTCCTGTATATGTGTGGAAGCTAAGGCCATAGGCGAAGAAATATCATTAGTACTTTGAGAATTCGTGGGTCCACTGTGATGAGAAACAATTAATTGATAATAGTTAACAGGTCCTGCGGGTTTTAATGGCTTGGCCCAAGAAACAGCTATTCTAGTGCTATTTTCGTAATATAAATTTGGTTGTGAAATTCTTCCAGGTACTATAAGAAAAATAACAATTATATTATTATTTAGAAGTAAAAAAAATTTTTTTTTTCTTTAACTTACATCCTACAGCGGTATGCACTTGCATAGTTTGTGATCGTTCTGAACATACTATTGTACACGCAGAAATAGAAATTGTATATATTCTAAAACTTTCAAGGTGTTTTAAACGATACTGTAAATTAAAATTAATAAAGTTTTCAATCATAAATACGTACACAGTCAAAACGCTTTTAAACGGAATAAAAACAAATAAAACTAATTGTTTACTTTTGTATCGTGAACTGTTATTTGGCGTATCTCATTTATTGGTAGTAGTTCATCAGATAAATCACTGAAGTCTTGTTGCTGTTGTAGTCGTACGTCATCCAAATAATAGTACACGTGGTAATAACGAACAATCCCATTTGCGAATTTCGGAGGTGACCAATGAAGCATCACAGACGTGTTAGTTATATCCGTAGAAATTATTTTGAAGTTTTTAATATCAGGTGCTGAGAGTACAAAAGAAAGATAATTATTAATATAAATAATAAAGTTTAAACATTTCCTAAACAATAATATAATATACCTCCTTCTAGTGTGGTGTTAAGTAAAGGGTCACTATGTAAACCTTCACCATGCTTAGTAATTAATGCAATAGTAACCATGTATGTGGTATATGGCTTAAGATCCATTATGTTTGTTAAACCTCTGCTATCTTGTGCCATTTCACCGCCAATCGTTTTATTTAACATGGGTTCTAAAATATATAAATGCAATTTTAATATAAACTTTTAAATAATAAGTGATTTATAATTATGATTATTATCTTTTTTTTATGGACTACCACTACAGTAATAAATATTTATTATTGAAATAATATTTGAATATTAATAAAATATAAAAATTTACTTTAAGATAGGTATATATAATTTTATTGTGTTTGTCAAGTTATTAAAAGTTTTGTCAATTACATTATATTAAACAAAATATATTTTTATAAATTATTATTCATAAAATAATTTAATAATTAGAAGGAATATCTTACCTTTACAAGCGGAATTATTTATAGAAACTACAGGACAATAAAATATGCGAAACCCTAAAACTGCACCTATTCTATCAGAACAGTCTAATTTCCACCTGAGTTCCATATATGTTGGCCCAATCATATTAATCCAAACGTTTTTTATTTTACCAACAACTAATTAAACAAAAAATAACAGAAACATAATAAATATAAAAAAAAATTAGAAAATATAATTAATTAATTAATAAATAAAAAATAATTAATTAAATTTTATTAGAATCCATACTTTTATTGTGTAGTACTGTACAAGATGCCCATACCATTCCACTACTACTCGTTGGTTGATAGATACCAAATAAATTATCTTTTGTTGAATTTTTACTATTAGCGCTAATCGCGAATTGGTATATTTTCATATCATCTGACACAGTGACATTATAACAAGATTCTGAACTTGGTATATGCACCCAGTTCATGTAACCCTATGTATGCATATAAAAAGTATAATAAGTATAAATTTTTGATAATTATTGTTTTTTAAACATAATATTAATTTTACATACATTACACTGGTATGGTCTGTCTTTGTCGTTCTCACACCAAAATATTGTATAATCATTAAGTTGGTTGGCACCAGTAAATGTCTTACTACTAGCATTTTTCCATGACAATTCAAAAATACCTTTTTCGTCGAATGCCATTTTTGTAAACGACAATGGTTCCTCCAGTTCTGGTAAAAGAGATTTATAGTTTGAATAATATATAAAATATTTTTAATTTTTAAATAAATTAAACACTTACTGTCAGATTCACTAGGAACATATACCGTTGAAAACTCTTCAGAAAAACCTTCCTTATTGACTGAATATATTGTAAAATTATAAGCAATACTAGTACTGAGACCATTAAATTTAGCGTAGTTTTTGTACGTTTCATCACTACAGTGAAATCTATATTAAAAAATCAATAAAAAAACAAAAAAAAAAATAGATTTATAAAATATATTAATAATAACGTAAGATTTACAAATATTATATTATCATGAATATATTATGAGACGTATTATACTATACTATGGCCTATAGTTTTAATTTTTAAATAATCTTATGAACTATAAAGGCATACTTACATAGTACTGTTATTTGCAGCTAGGGTTGTATAATAAACTAAGTACTCGAACGATTCACCGCACTTTTCATTGTCTTCAATATTTTGCCAGTATATAAACACATCTCTGATGGTTTTGTCAATTGGCGACGTAACAGATTCAAAACTACCAATATCTGTTCGTGGTGGTCTTTTGGGTACTGTGTCAAAAATTAAGGATAAATTAATGTATTCATAATATTGATAATTACACCGATGCATATAACACACTGAAGAGTAAGACTTACTCGTCGATTTGGTTTTCAGAGTGATACGTCCCGGAGCTGACCATTTGTCTTCCCCGCGAGCAACCGAGGAACGTACGTATATACGAAAATCATAATGTGTGAACGGGTATTTTAAATCGGTAACATTAAAACAATAATAACCCGTGTCTGGTTCCCGGCAATTTTGTTTGGGAGTTAACGTGTAGTTGGATTCTAATGATGCATTGCAAATCTCACTAACGTTTATGAACTGTCAATAAGAAAAATTATTTTTTTATATATATATTTAAAAAAAAAAAAAATGTGACTTCACGTAGTACAGATATGAATATTTTTGATTATTGTCTTATTCCATAGCTAACGACAAATAAGACATAACCCATGCATGCGTTCAGGTACTTACGTGCCATTGTTCAGGGTTGGAATCCCATTGAGACTTATATTCTATTTTGTGCATTAAATCTCTGGGAAACGCAGACATCGTTCCAACGGACCATCGTAAAAAAGCACTTGATTGAGTCTTATTCACCACGGATATATTTATCGGGCTGGCTGGTATTACTAAATATCAATATTGAAAAATTATGAATATAATACTCGTATGATATATTAACGTGTAATAAGAAAATCCTGCGGCTTGGTGTTAGAAAGGACCGAGTATCATAAATTTCGATCGATAATATTAAATCGTTTAAAAGTTTCAAAAAATAATAATAATTATTACTATGATTAAGTGTAATTAACTCAGTGCATATACATTATGCATTTTAAATTTAATTTATAACAATTTATATTGTATGAATACAAGAACCTAATTTCTAATTATCCTGCAATAATTACTTTTATTGCCTTTTTTTTTTTTTTTAACCCAGCCACCGGATTTATTTACCTACACTTAATATTTTACTATATGTAATAAGATATAATATATCGTACTGTTTCCGTAATGATGAAAAACGATGGGTGTCGAAACGGTACCCAACGAGTTTTCCCCGTGCAATGTAAAATAATAATATTCATACAGTTGTCTGTATATAGGGTGAGTAGAAACATCCCAATAACAAGTACTATGCAATATATCAGAATCTGTCGGACAATTTATGATAGTTCTAAAAAAAAAAAAAAATAACATGTAATGTAAATCTTGAAATATTTTAAGTTATTTGTACATTGATTTGTACCTTCCACCAGCTCGACCATGCAATCTGAAGAACAGTTTATATTTTGTATTTACCGGATTTTCAGGTTTTGTCCAATTGCACGTTAAACTAACCCAATTATCAGAAATACAAGTAAAATTTGTAATGTGTAATGGTTTATCTATATATATAAAAAAAAAAATGTATAAATTAAAAACAATTCATAAAATACATTATAATGTAGCATTATACAGGTATTATATTATATGTGTATATTGTATATTAATATTGAAAAATAATTTAGATTATTTTTAAAAGTTTTTTTAAATATTATTATTATTATATTTACTATATTAGTGAACATCACAAAGTAAAAAGACTAGAACTAATTAATTTTATATATTTCGCAACATCGTACATTTTTGGTACGAAAATTTTTTATTAAAACTGATAATTGAGGAAATAATATAATTTGAATGTGGAACAATATTGTTTGAATATCTGGCAGCGAACGAGAGAAAACAAATCCAAGTAATAGAAGACCATTTGGTGATTCCACTTTGGGAAGACTGTTGTATTGAAACATTGAAAGAGATTTTTCAAAATGTAGTAAAATAATTAAGATTGGGGATAAGTACCGAAAAATTACAAGAAGTACGAGTGTGAATATAGTGTTTAGATGATTACAAATATCGAATTATTAACTTCTTAACCCAACTTTATGTTAGGTTAGGAGTTAAGTAATGAAAAAATAGATTTTATATCTTCGAATTATCTATAATTATTATTTATTTATAAATGCATGTTAAGTGTATTTAAATGTAACTCACATCCTACATCAACCTTGTTGAGACACACTCCAATTTCTCTATCAGGTGGTGTAAGTAGCAGTGGGCCACTGGTCTCCAGGCTGGTCGGCTGTACTGTGGAAAGCGCAGATTGTTCGTAGCTGGAGGACACGGGAAGATCGTAGCGAGTTTGATTCATGCGTCGACCCTTGTCCAATAGCAGTTTGCAATAATATATAACACTTCCAACCGGCGGATCGGGTATATGCAATTTAGCTGCAGTCGAATTGATGACCGAAACGTATTCCATGGGCACACGTTCTGCATTCTTGTAAAACAAAATCCTCTGACTAGGCTGTTTAATATCATTCGCATCGATGTTTTGATCATGGAACAAATTCTGCACTATTTCGTTATCGGGATCCAAAATACACGTGATTTCCAGAGGGACCCCTTTACCGTGTTCCAGAACGATATCACCCCTTGGAACAGTCCCTGAAATTATACATAACGACACTTTAATAATAAGTCTACAATATTTTTTTTTACGTTGGAAAGAAGTATATGGAATCCAAGTTCAAACATTTCATATAAAACATACGTCTAGAACGTTATAGGTTTTATATTAAAAATTAAATTTCGATATGACTTTATATTATATATTTATACATATATATATATATATATATATATATATATATATATGCACACACACACACAAAAAGTTGAAGAAAGTTCATTCTCGATACTCAATTATTGAACTTATTTCATTATACACATTACAAATATATACTCGTATTACTAGACTTCATAAAATTATTATAACTTTATTGGTCATCATTATAATACATACGTATCTACTACTAATAGGTAAGATGATAAGAGTCGAAATTATATTACGAGTATACAGTATTATATATATGTGTCAAATAAAATTATAAGTATCGTCTCATCTTTAGTCATCTCTAATACATATTACGAGTATATACCTACACAATGTTTTAGTTACCGAAGTTGTATAAGGTGAAAATAAAACAGTTTACGGTTTAAGCCAGAGAAAGTGAGAACCAATGTAGTATTTTTAGTATAATAAAATTTACCCTACCCCTGTTCTATCCAAATCACAACACTATATGTAACTTTTTCCATGAAATTCAAGTTTCAAGTAGAACTGTTTTTCGAACAATTTTGATGCACAAAAACTGACTGATTAACAGCTCTCTTAGTTTTTAATAAACGAACAATACATCAATTTAAAAACAAATATTTCAGCCGAATAAATTGGATAGATTGAGATGGAAATTTATTCAAGATATTAGGAATGCACCAACTGTCATTATAGGTACATTATGCTGTATGCTGCAGGTCAAAAATTAAACTGTAAAATCCTTTGGAATATTAAACTTGTAATTTTTTTAAATAGCAACACTTACCTATTATTGATTGACACGGGGATTAAAAAATAATTGTTATTTTTTCGAGGGATTTTGAAATACGAGTATTTCTTTCTCAAAAATTAGATGAATTACAACAATTTAAATATTTTCGTGTTACTCAAATTGACATAAACGTTGCCATTTAACTTTCGAATATTTCATGTAACGTACACATAAAGAAAATTTTTTTATTATGCTAAAAAAGAAACTTTATTAGATTATACAATTTACAAGGTTACCAGGCTTAAAACTATTAAACTATTTTATTTTTACTTTGTAACTCTCTGTAACATATAGTTATTATGGGCATCCTGTATATGTAAAATTGAATATATTAAATGCGTTGATATTTATTATTATTATGTAGGTACATTATTGAATACATTTCAATATTGTAATCATGAAAAATGCATGTCTTTATAATATAACATTATTATTAACAGCATTGACGCGTGACACGAAAGACAATAACATAATACATTGTCCAATACAATAAATAATAATTAAAAAATTTAAATAAATTATTGGAACGTTTATCAAATATTAATTTATTGACTAACTATATTATCATAATAATATAATAAGAATATTATTATTGTTTAATACGGAAATACCTTTTATATATACGTATACACCAATTATTATAGTTCTTCAATTGCAATTTAATTAAATTTTTATTTCTAATGAATTCCTATAAATATTGTTATTCAAGTTTTTGTTTTATTAATAAATAATAATCAAGTGAACTTCTCTCATTCGTCTCTCTCATTGAAATTTTTTTTTTTTTATGAAAATTTTAATTTTAATTACTAATAAAATAAAATATAGTTTTTTTTTTTTTTAACTACTACCTCGATTAACATTAATTTATCGTTCATGTACTCACTTTTAGTTTTCTTTTATTTATAGCAGACTGTATTCGTCATTATAATAAATTATGTAGTCAGAATAAAATGTTAACATAAATTATCAGGTAATATATATTATATATACAATATACATATAGGTAAATGGTAAATTCAAACAAACGCACGAGATTTTAAAAATGTTACAATTTTATCGATTAAAAATAATAACGCGTTATTTTTTTTTTCTACAGAAAATTTGTAATTTATATCATCTAATCGTCAACTTTACATTAAATTCGTTTGGACGTGATTAATACGTGCAGCAAGCAATTCGTTTTGTCACGTTCCGCAAAGTGCATAAAAAAAAAACACAATAAATATACGTTGCATAATATTATTTATTGAGTACCTCTACACTACATATTAATTGTATTATTATTATTAATATTATCATCATAATAATAATAATAATAATAATAATAATAATAATAATAATAATAAT
>JAIUCT010000012.1:1730964-1769138 GCA_021307375.1 Tetraneura akinire | reverse complement strand
TATTATTATTATTATTATTATTATTATTATTATTATTATTATTATTACTATTATTATTATTATATCATATATATATTATAATATTACCTGCTGTACCGGGGCTGGTATCAAATTTTTTTTTTGAGACGTTCATTAAACAAATTGGCAAAGTTACGCGAGACGACCATCACAATAATGATGTGTGCAATGTACTGTAAAAACAACAAGACTGAATGTTTGAAAAACATATTATATAAATTATTGATTAACAATAAGTAAATAAGGTTTAAATACACAATGTATTAAAATACATAATATAATATTATAGAAAAATGCACATACAAAACTTAATTAATAAAATAACACGTCATATTGATCTTAGCCAAATAACAGATATTTTAAATGATTATTATTTTATTTTTTTATTGATTTTAGCCATAAAAAATGTTTAAAATTAAATTTTTTGTTAAAAACGAAAAAATAATGCAATAGTATTTAAGTACTAACAAATACATTATTTATATTAACAAATTCATAATTATATTACTACGGTAAATTTTTAATTAAATCAACTATCTTCATTATTTTAGAGCAAAATAAATTTCATGCAAACACTCGTTTGGAAATAAAAATACGATATAGTAATATATTAAAAGTATCTATATAAATTATAAATTTTCATACAAATATTGTATTTATTATCGAGTTCTGTACACGGTAAACGTCTGACGTCGTACGGGTACCGAAGACATATTATATTATAATATTATATTATAATATTATATTAACATCGAATTATTACTCGTAACGACTCGGGCAGTGCGCGGGGAATCGTCGAAGATTTCTCTTGTGGACCATTCGTTTTCGAAACTTATAAAACCGTTACCGCGTTCGGCGGAACTGCCGCCAGTGGCATTCCCGCGAATCTTCAGGAATAGATATTAGAAATTTGCATCTATTCAAGAAACGACGGTGATTTATGCGATGCGTATAACACATAAATAGAAAATATTATTAAATTCACGTCCGTCATAACTCATATAACGCCTTTTAAATAATATATTACACGTATTTATACGCGTATAAAAGGTGTCTCTCTCTCTCCAGGGTCCCAAAGCACCGTATCCGCGATGGCAGACGTCAATAACTTATTTTCCTATATATTTGTTATATATTCTTCGACACGCCCATGTGTACGTTCTATATATTACCACGATCGAATAAGGTGTTTTGTAAAATGTTTGGAAACCCCTTGGACCACAATCGGTAAGTTTTTTTTTATTTTAAATTTATCAATTTCCTCAAATATTCCTACAGCGTTCGATAATAAGTGGAAAATTATTTTTTACACCCCCTTGAAAAATATCTTTTAGTTATTGGTACGTCGTCCTTATAAGAGTACATAATATAATATGTGTATTATATAATCTTATAAAGGAATATTGGAAAACGATTTGCAGTCTTCGAATGTTTAACACGCAGTATATATATATATATATAAAATAGTAAAATAACTTTTCGTATAGAATACAAATATAAATTAGATACAATTTAGAGTTAACATACACCTCTGCTGTATAAAAATGAAAGACTGGAATATTTCCAAGCCACGCGTATTCGTTTTATAAAATATCTACTAAAAATAGACGTATTGATGCGGTTTAATCTTTTTTTTTAACAACTATATGCCGGACAATATTTAACAAAAATATTCGAAAATAATATATTATCATTAAATACTGAGGAATTTATAAGCCATTTACGGCTTACATAAAACGCTATACGATTCAGTTTTGCTTTGCGTGTATATAGAATGAGACAAGAAGTAATAATATCGTCATTTTTCGTGTACGTTAATTTATATATATATATATTGTTTTACCGCGAAACAACATATTTTCATGTTGGTGTAGGCGGTCATATATTTAAAAATTAATAAAAAAAAAAAATTATATTTTCATAAAGTTCACAATAGCACTTTCTTTTTACACAAAAGCAAACTATGTGTATAAGCAGGTATAGGTAGGTAGGTATAGGTTAAATATTGTATAACAGACGGATTAAAGAATTTTTCTTTTTTTTTTGTTCCAAGGAAAATCACGTTTTACGTTTAACTTTGTATAATGTTCGCGAAAACAAACATATTGAATTTAATATTTTAATTCGCGAGTACCGCGAGGATTTACCTGCGACGAAAAGTTTAAAAAAAAAAACAATACACGAATCTAATAAATATATATATATAAGTATCTATATAATATTAAAAGCCGAAACAATTATTAAACTAAGAAAGTAAAACAAAGTTAACGTCGTCGGACCGAGTTCACTCTGTATGCATCACACACACACACACACAGACACGTCGAAATGAAATAGGGGCTAAATACCTACCATATAATATATTATATTACAGAGTCGAAAATATATTATATTATTAAGTTTATAACCGTCCGGCGGTAATAATGCTAGCTCGAGAACGCGATCGTATAATATAATAATTTATAGCGATATTATATAATAAAACGCGGACAAACGTATATTAAAACGTATATAATATAATATAATATAATATAATTTTATATACGACGTGAACGCCGAATCGATATTCGCTCAAAGTCAAATATTATACGCAACACACATATGACGCTTGCTCGAATGGGGTAAAAGTGTATATACATATATTTACGAACGACCCCGTATAGAAAACTGGCGATTTTTGGCCGTCGACGGGATGAAATATTCCAAGGTCGCGCCAGAAGAAGTAAACCACGCGAATGACGTGCGCGCACACAATCGACAATAATAATAATTATACGTGTACTTCGGCATCATTGTATTACTAGACTGTGTAGGTAATCGAATCACGTGAAACTACAGGTAAGAATATTGAATATATTATAATAATCATTATTTATATATAATATATAACAAGTTTCCCCTTTCAATATATTATAATTTGTCACGGTTTTTAATTTATAAATCCAAATAATAGGTATATGCTATACATTATATCCGAGAAATCTAATCAAACTTTTAAAACGGGTTAAAAAAATTAAAAGATCGTCATAAGAGTACAAGGGGAACGGTAGTCGGGAAATAGTTACCTATGTAACCACGGTATACACAAGTATATAATACACAAGTAAAAGAAACAAATATATTTTTTTATAATATAATATATATATTCTTATACGGTTGAGAGAAGAAACATGTCAATTCGTTTAGGAATAAGTATACTTATATATTATTATACCTATCCGCAGATAAAATATTAAAAATCATCGTACATATAAAAATTAAATCAAGAGCCAAAAAAAAAAAAAAACTAGAATATATCATATAATATAGGCATAATAATTATAGTCGTACAATTATTATACAAAAATAAAAAATAACAGAAAGTTTTTTAAAAGGTTAAAAGTTAAAATACGGAAATTTTTTACGAAAAACAAAAGTGTTATGGTGAACAATGACAGTTAGACTTGCGTCTTTAACTACTCGGATACATAAACTTTAATATAAGTTAAAACTTTAACATAAATCTTCGAAATAGGTCAAATTATTAGTCTATACCTTCACGGGCAAGGGATTTATATATAATTATTATATATTTATTTTTAACGTTATATATAGGTAAAGTATAAAATTTGATCTCGTATAGTTTTTTATGCGTATAGCAATTAAAAGTTTGTACTTAAAAAAGAAAAGACATTATAAACAAATAATCTAATTTTTATATTAAATTTTAATTAATTATATAAATTATGCGCAGAACAAATTTATTGTTTTTTATTTTAATTAAAAAAAAAAAAAAACAAAAATAATAACAAAGTATAATAAGAAATAATCGATTATATATTGAGGTATATATATATACGTATATATATATAATATATATATATATATAGAACTCCGATTGCAGAAAAATTAGTAAAAAATTAGATTAATTCTACAACTAATGAGAATAAAAATTATATATAATTAAATTAAACCGTTACTCGTTCGGGTTAATGGATACAATTAAAAGTATAATTTTGTAAAAAAGTATGTCTATAAGACATCGCAGTTTGCCCATTATTAAGACGGATGTTATTTTATTTGACTGCATTTCTCGAAAATTATTGTAATATGCAAAAAAAAAAAAATAATATGAATAAGTATAAAAAATATTTTAAAAACGGGATAAAAATTTATAAAATAAAAATGTATTGTTTTTACACACAAATATATTTATCATATATGAAGTCCAGAGTACTGATTAAATTAAGGGGTATTCAAAATGTTCGCTGCCTCATCGTTTGATATATGGTCACTATAATATAATATTATTATAATAATAATAATACTTATGGAGACTAAATCAAATTTCGCACTCTCAAACACTACCCAAAAAAAAACTATCCGGGTATATATCGAGTAGGTATAGGAAAAAAACATTTAAATCAAATTAGTATAAATTACGAATTGGTAAGTACCGTGTCGAGTGTTTCGACAGAAAATATATTATGCAAATAATCCAATAAAGGACGAACCCTAATAACATTATATAAAACAAATACACGCTGCGTGCCGTCATCGTACCACCGTGAGAGGGGTGTCACGGATTCGTGTCGACGACCAACTACTATATATATAATATGTCTATATACCTACGGCTTTCCACCTCGCTCACGACTTCGAGTGTAAACAATGTTATCGTTATATTATTATCCGAATATTAATCGTATTTTTTTTTATTGCTTTTATATAATATTCTGTCTGTTAGCTCTATTTTTGTTTACGTGTTATGAAAAGACGTTTAATTGGCACTCGAAAAAAGAAAAAAAAATGTTAAAAAATAAACAAATAAATGCATAATAAATAATATTCATTAAAACATTTCGTGTCTCGATAATAATATTATTATATAATATGTATATAAAACATATTATCATAATTTATTTTTCATTTCCGAATACAACAACGATAGTACTGTAAACGATAATATTATAATATACTATCATATTTTCAAAAACTACTTTATAATCGTCTGGGGTCTGTAATAATTCGTATATACAAGCAGTTACTAATAAAAAAATATTTAATTTGAAAATATACGGATTCGCCCAAAAATATTTTATAATAAAATACAATATATTCGTTTCACAGGTTCCGACTTCTTTGTCGGATGACATTATAATATATTATGGTAAGCCCATACGACGAAAATTTAACTCGAACGTCATAATATTTGAATTCTGCGTACAGTGATTTTACCAGTCGGTGACAGCAAAGCGGGTGTGACGTAATCTAAACGGACCACCCGTCTACGTTGTACGGAAAAAACTTCGATTTACCACGTGAAAAAATTAAATATGAAAACAAACATATTTTATAAACGTTGAAATGTATATTTTGTATTTATTTTATTCGTGTAATTGGAATTCGTCGATAGATTTGGTATTATATTGTTGAGGGCTGACAGAGAATGTGATCGACACGCGTAAAGCTCATATAAAACGAATTTTTATAGAAAAATGTACAAATCATTTGTGTTCTATATACATTTAATAAAATGACCATGGGCGAATGAAGGGTTAAAATGATTTTCATCAGAAGTATTTGTAAAATTATTTATTAGGCATAACAAATTAAATGAAACCAGATAGGACGTACCTAACTTGGCCGTTATTCGATGAAAATGTGAATATTGTAAACGAACAGTATATATGTGATAAAATTCACGGTTGATAGCTGAAAGTAACAACATGAAATAATAATTTTACAATAATATCGTACCTACTAAAAATCTACAAAATATATTATTATTAATAGCAAGTATATTAAGTTTTAGAGCTCAGTTTCTCTAAGCATTATATATTTGTTTTTCGTGAATAGTACAATAAATAATATTTACTTTAAATGTTTTTTTCTATCTGTTACTTTGCCGTGAGGTTAAATTTTGGTTTGTTTACACTTTTGAGAATTTTACTTCAATGTAAGGAGTGTCAGAGTTATATGATATTGTCTAATCAATATAAAACGCACAAACACACTATATCAGGTCGTATGTATTAAATTGCCACAAAAAAATAAAAATAAATACATCATTAATTTCATAACGTAGGTACAAATAAACACTGTAAAAAATGTCGCGCATATTATAAAATCAATATAATATACTGCAGTACATATTATTTTTTGGTCTTTATAAAATATAAATTATACCCAAGTATACGTTAATAAAGCAATATAGTATACCTAGGTATAAGTATATATACGCGTATACCTATACACAATACAATATAAAGTATATATATTATTATACACGGGTATAATATTTTGATTATTATTATTATAAAACCGTTTGACTATCGCATTGTGTGTTTGACTTTGGTTTTAAATCGTCCGTATAACGTACGACCGAATGGGATGGCGGGACTTGTCCAGGGTCGGTTCTTTATACATATACATATAATATATCTAGGTACCTATATATTACCTATATATATATATATATATATATATATATATGTATACTCTGTAGTTATTGTGAAAGTACGCGTGCGAAATGAAATGGGAAAAAAAGAGGGCGCTTTATCCCCCGTCGTCACCGATCAAGCAAGCGCGGGTCGTGCGGAATTGTGTGACTGCGGTGGCACGTGCCGCAACCAATAAAATTTATTATTACGTAACTAACATGTATTATTATATGGCTCGTGTCACATATCCGACGTCCACCCTGTTTTTTTTTTTTATTAATTGACCGCGAAGAGGATAATATTATACATACATACATATATATATATATAATTAAATACGATCATTACATAGATATATTATGGGCGTCGTAATTAACTATTGATACGATATTATAGTAAACGAACGAAAAAAGTTAATATTTTATTCAAACGAAAACGGAACGATTTGTATTAGTTCGTTGTTATACTGATAAGTATAAAAGAAATAAACAAACAAACAAAATAATAATCAATAGTAGTCTCGAAAACGAACAAATTTTTGATCCCATTATACTATACATGTATATAATATATATTGTTGTATATTTTATATTTGTTTGGACGATATTAATAAAAATCTAACCAGTAATAAAATTATTTAATTTAATTTAATCGCGCGTTAATTTTAACGATCGCGTTATAACATAACTGTTCCGTTTTAATTTTTATTTATTTTTGTTTTTTGTTTTTTTTATTCATCCGAAATATCGAAACGAATCGTACGTATAATCACAAAATGTTACGCTGGATCATAATATTATTATTACGGTGATATCCTATAACCAGTGATAATTTGTTCATTTTTTTTAAACGTTTCGATCCTTTTTCATTTTGTTCTCCTGTGGCCCTGTCCCAAAAGTCCAAAATTGAAATAAAATTATTATGATTTTAGTTTTTAAAAAGGATCGAATTATTCATGCATATATATATATGTACGACGCAAAGTTGCAGGTGAGAATAATAATTAACGAATTAGAAATAAACGTGATTGAAATAAAAAAAAAAAACCGTTAAAATTTCGAAAACTGCGCGAAATATGATCGGAAATAAAGTTTTTAGAGAGAAGCGTATATACAATGTATACGTGTATAATGTGCCAAATTACGTTTTGGCGGTATACGCGCACAACTATTTACCAAGAACGCGAGGATTGGTGGTGTGCCGACGTGATTTTAGATAATTGTAGTTTCATGGGCAAACAAAACACGCCACAGTAGTTATATTATACAATGACCGGCCAAATTACAATGGTCAACTGCAAACTATATCGAAGCCATCGGATTACGACGATATAGAGCGAGAAGAGGATTGTTTGGCGAGCTATTTTATATATGCATATACTTATGTGTTATGTATATACGTTTTTTTTTTTTTTTTATATATACGTATATATTCCTTTCGTATGATTTATTATTATTTTGCCTGTTTAACAGAGGTCGTGTTATTGTAATTTTCGATATTCGCATATCTATGTAAAAAAAAATCGCACGGTTGACATAATAGGGCAACGAAAAATAGTTTTAAATTCACGTTTTCCAATAATATATTATATATTATATATTCACGCTATGATATCTATCTGAGTCGCATAATTTAATAGTAATAATAATAATAATAATATTATTATTATAGGTTAAATTTGTTAAAAAAAAAAAATATGTTCATCAAAAATCACTGTACTTGAATTTTATATACATTTTTGTTTTAATCTGAAATTCATTATCGGCAACACCGTTATTATTATTTTTTTTAATTTTTATTGTACGAAAAGTCAAAAAATACATATTTTCGAGAAAAAAAACGACTACGAATATGACAAAACAATTGCGTATCATAATTATTAATAATAATTGATTGCGTACAACATTTTTATGTTATTTTCGATCGACATTTTACCAATATGCGTTTTGCTCCTATTCCATATAATATAAATATGAAATATCAATAAAAAAATATTATGAAAATCCTAACTTTACACAAAACAACGAATGTTCTGCCTTCTGCTGGAAATAGTCTATATAATATCTAATCCATCTGGGCGTACGAGTTGAAATTTGTATTCATGTCCTGTGGCGTACTTTGAAAGTCTAAATAGTAAATTACTAAATTATTGTCTATAAGTTTAAAAGTTTATAACAAACGGCCAAACGGGGGACGAACAAAACGGTCAGAAAATAACTGCGGTCTACTCGGGAACGTGATCAATTGGTTTCGCGTTCTTTAGTTTAAAATTTCAGATAATCCACCCACCGTAACGTCGTACGATATTCGTTGGTTAATAAATATCGTATGGATACAATTTATACTTTAAACTTATAACTGATTAAATTTAAAATTAGGGGTCATATTGTATTTTATCGACCAGTATTAGCTGTTTAGAACCCAGACTCGCGTGGTATATACCGAATTGTTTACTGTATAAATACAAAATAAATTGTAATAAAACTATGAAAGAGCGCGTTTCTTCGATAACTTCAGTCGCGCAGAACCCTTATCGTAGTTTGAATACCAAAAAATAAAATATTATATTATACACTCGAAAATTGGAACGCGTATTTTCTCGACATATGTCCCCGAGATACATTTTAAGTATTATACCTACTAAAAATTAACAATAATTATATAAATTACCTACGTATATATCGAGTTAACTATTTAATAATGTGACGAATTACTGTTCGAAATCGAACAGAACTATATTGATTATTATTTCTTTTTTATATGAAATTATGATTATGAAACAATATGTTAATTGAACAACGTTAACAAAAATAAACACGTTATATTAAATATAAAAAATGAAAATCAATTCAATTGCCGCTGTGAACTCGCCGAACTCCGATGAGAGTTTTAACTTTTTTATATTTCGATACGGTTTTTATATATATGTATTATGAATTATGATAGTTCGATTTGAACTCAAATATTAGGTTTTGTCGCATCACTAACTATTGTAATCATAATTAATGTAATAAATAATAATTAATATAATATTGGATTTAATTGTTATTATTTTTATTGCGGCGACTGACGGTGCAAACGCAATTCCCTCCATTTCGTGAAACAAACGTACAGCAATGTCGACCGCGTCTGGCGTATAATAATATATCGCGTTTTCTCCGTCCGTATACACTTCGTGTCGTGGGGATTACGTACAGTTTAACTTGAAATTAATCGTTACGTGTAATCGGGTATTTAATCAACTATATAATAATTGTGTTTTGCGACCAGCGGAATAACTCTCAGACATTTATATTATACCTACCCGTTATATAATATATAATATTATTTAATTCGGTTTCACGGTCTCGGCGGCGTTCACGAGGGGTGATTTCGCCTTTCGTCGTCGACCGCAAACGCGGGCGCCACGAGGGCGGGAAAGAATACCGGAGGCTGCGGCGGCGGCGGCGGTGATCGGATCTTTCGCGAAACACAGGTAAACGATTCCCAACCACCCTAATTGGGTCCGGTTATCCTGGAATTA
This sequence comes from Tetraneura akinire, assembly GCA_021307375.1. Lineage (NCBI taxonomy): Eukaryota > Metazoa > Arthropoda > Insecta > Hemiptera > Aphididae > Tetraneura > Tetraneura akinire. Next base: position 1,759,175 of record JAIUCT010000012.1, on the reverse strand, counting down.
CAAAAGGTACAAAATACAAAATTGATTTCGGCGGAAACAAAACATCATCGCGGTTATTGTGCATGAGAGCTCGTATACAAAATCACGCGGATAAGATGAGGGTAAATTGGCCGAAAATAATAATTATATATACGCGTTTCTTTTGGCGTTATTCAAACGAGACGACAAAGACGCCATCGTGATATAAAAACATAATACACAACAATAAATAAACAATATTATGGCACCGAATACTCGTGTCCGAAGTGCAATACATAGTTACCCAGTGTAAAACTATAAAAAAAAAACTTTATTACAAAGCTGGACCCAATCGATTTAAATTTAAAATATATTATGTAATTATTATATACGAGTATACATGTCGGTTATATACCGATAGTTGAATGTTGGTTAATAAAATAAATAAAAAAAAAGTGTAATGCTGCACTGTATGTATAATATAATAAACATCTCACAAAAAAAAATTGATCATTATTCCCTTACGATGCCATTTTAATTTCTAGTGATAACGACAGTGTCACAATGCTACAACTCCATTGTATGTTTAAATTATGGCTGGACCGGACTATAAAAATAAATACCGTATATTACAATAATTATTATAAAACATAACAATATTACGCCGGGACCCGATAATAATATCGTCCAGTAGGAAATAATATATTATTTTTTTTAACATAATATTGGACTTGTTGTAACAAACAGTTTTCGATATCATATTGTATACAATTTTAATTTACAGCGCATATTATTTATCAGAATAATACCGTTTGGCCATTTTCTATAAAATATCATCAGCATCATACGTAATTAATAATTATTATTATTCGTTTACATGCGGCAAGGATTCGTTTAGAATTTCAACGCATTAATTCTGGGCAGCCCAAACTCGCGAACTTGCGGTAATAGGGATGGATTTTCCTTTGCTCATACGATGGATTCTTATCATATCATATTACATAAAAATAATAATCATCATCATCATCGTCGTCATTACGTTATCATATGTCTGATTATGTTTACTCTGATGGATATAATTATTATTTGAATCACGCGATTTACAAAAAAAAATTCAATATACCAAATGTAAATTATTTAAAAATAATATCATATAGTTCTACCTATTATGTTGTATTACTAGTCACCGGATACCGGTATTATATAATACTATATAGGTTTTATTATAATGTAAGTACCATGGTTATATTAACATGCGTGAACAATGCGATATTATTATTAGAAGAATACAATATCGCGTTATTATTGTCAACTCAAATTATTAAAGTTATATAGATTGAAATAAAAACGTTATCTACGCTCAAAATAAAAACACACGATATTCAGGGTCGAACTGGCGTAAAAAGGCCCAGTCTGTGACCTGATCAAAATCAAAGGGCCCTTTAAATATATTAAAAATTGTTAGCCCGCCCTTTATGTCTCTATTGTTGTATTTAATTAAGATAAGAATTAAAAAATGGTAATTATCAGAAATACCTCGTGATGGTATGCACAAAATATATATTTCAGACTTCCACAGTGTAAATACTAAATAATATCGACAAGATAACAAATATAATATATATGACTGACCACTGTCATATTGAACAATGTAATGAACATTAACTATACTAATTATACTAATTACAGTTATCTGTTATTTGAAGAATTGTAGACACATTAAACATATTATTTTGGTAAAAAGAGTATTAAATTATATTATTTCTCTTTACACCTGTATCCTTTCCCTAGCTTTTTTAATTTTAAAATATGAATATGAAGTCTGGAGGCCTAAACTAGCCGGAGGCCCAGTCCGCGATCGCGGCCCTGAATTAATATTCTTCATATTTTATTTAATAATATTAAATTTAAATATTTACCTACCTATCACGTTACATTTTTGTTTTCTTTTTGGGATTTTAGATTTTGATCGAAACTATATAAAAGACTAAAAAATTCTTACTATATTTTTTTGATATAATATTTTAACTTAGGAAAACCTTAAAAACAACGTATACTTACCACGAAGGATGATATTTTATTCAATATGTATATTATTGTATTACACACCTATATTTTAGTCACATTTTTCATATATTTTCTGTTTTATATTATGTCTAAATAAATTGATAATTATTTTTCGAATTATGATGATTTTAATGTCAACAAATTTTTTTATGAGTAATAAAAATCGACCGTCACTTCACAAAATTAATTATAATAATAAATATCATTAATATTGTTTAGTTTTGTATAATTATTATTTGACTTGCAATTAAGTTTGAAAAGTATATTTAAATTTTATTAATGTTTTTCGGATTGGTTTGATGAATATTTTTAACATTCATTTTTGATATCGATTTTCTCATAAAATAATATTTGTGTTACCTATTTATTGTCCCTATTCGATGATGATAGACGTCAGGCGAGTGAATGAGCTAAACAAGAAGAGCACTGAAATTTTGTTTTTATTCACTCAAACGTCGTCCTCCATTCGGACATGATTTTATTTTTCTTCTATAGAGTCGACCACGATCTACCCATGCAAAATGACAGGATGACAGCTGTTGTTAAGGATCGATTTACGAAGATAAAATCGAGAAAAAACTGATTTAAAGAATAATATACCCTTACAAAATGATGAAACATGAAAGTGTATAATATTTTACACGAGGTAATAATATAATATAAATGGCTACATAACAAAAGGTACTACGCTGCTACTACTACTACTACTACTACTACTACTACTACTACTACTACTAAGGTTTTCAAAGGAGCAAAAAAAAAAAAAAACGGGTTTTATCTGTTATGTCGTATTGCATTTTAAACTCCGATAAATCTTATTTGTTTTTATAAGTTTTCGTATTATTTCCAAAAGTAATTTTTAACAGACACCAGTTACACATTATGAAGCGTCGCTTATATCCTACATTTAAAAATGTAATTAATTGTTTTAAAATGATCACAACAAAGTCTATGTTTTTGGTTAAAATAAACCAGTTGGTTGTCGTTGCACGATTTTCGATGGACGCTTAAGCGGTCTCTATACACAATAATTCATATTATTTTATTTTAAATTCATCGAGTACAAATGATGCTCAAGACAGTCGTTTAAAAAAACAAAAAACGTTTTTTATACATTTATAAATAATATAGGTAGACCAACGTTTCTCCAACTGTGAGTCGCGAGAAGTTTTTTCAATTATACAGATTGTACAGAAATTTATGTTTTTTTTAAATTGTATAGGCTATAGAATTATAATTCATAATAGAGGTATAAACTACAAAGTAATATAAGAATTATTACGACGAGTATTTCTGGTATGTCGTTATCGCAAAAATATTTTAGTGATAGTTTTTTGACGTCGATGTTGGTGCTGTTATCAACAATAGCAGGAAACAAGCACATTCATCACATACGCCTAATTATTAATTAAGTATTATATTATTATTATAATTATAAAGTAGTAAATAAGTAATAAAATAGAAAAAATTTGTTTTTTTAAATTACTTTTTTGATTCTGTAAATGTAAAACTATGAGGGTCACGATAGATTATTGGAAAAAAATTTGGATCGTGGTCCTAAAAAGATTGAGAACCACTGTGTTAGACTGTTAAGAGTCGTAGAGAGAAGGTTATTGTTTGTTAGACACATTATTTGATGGAGATAAGGTGGTTTCAGTCGTATATGGTTATTGGTTAGGATGATGTAGGTATATAGGAGGACGTCGGACGAAAAAGAAATAGAATATTGATGGTGTAGATTAAGTGTTGAAGGATTGTACAATTTGACATTTGAAGAAATCAAAACAGGGTTGAAATATATTGACACAAAATAATTGATTCGATATTATTGTATATTTGTACATGTTGGGACCGCATACCTGTCGCTTATCATCCCTTATGTCGTTGAGCTGTCAATATTTTTGTTATTTATTTCTGCGGATGGTAACGAAAAGGGACTCGATGAACGAATGGCGTTCGATGGGCAAAAAACAGATGTGATTATCACAACAAGAAATACAACAATAGTAATAATTATTAATTAGTATTAATATTTCCCAAATTATTATTGTATTATTATCGGCGTGATTTTTATTCCGAAAAGGTCATCCGACCGGGAAGAAACCCATACCTTTAAGAACATTTCGAAGAACAGTCCAAATGTATAACAATCCGTATTTTGTACATTATTGTGTAATATATTATTAGGCCGACCCAACGTTTTACTATAAAGACGTTATTATTTTATAATGTCGCGTATGGAAACGTTTTCGACCGGAATATTATTCAATGAGTAATCGTTTTAAAACGATTACGAGGAATCCGAATATCATTGTTATTATAAAATATATTATTATCGTATCGGAACCGGTGGAATATATTAAAATTAATCGCCAACAACCCATGGAATTAATAATTAAAATTATTATCCCTACAATAATAATATTTATAATATTATTATATTATTTTATTTAACACGTCCGTACCAGTTTGTTTTGCCGTCTATAGTATATTCGACGAAACAATAAAATATATAATATTTTTTTATACACATTTTACCAATGACCACTCAGCGTCCGACTAATAATATTTTTATATGACGAACGCGTGTTGATAAATTAGAAATATTATTACGTCGCACGATGACGACGTCGTGTTCGCCATGTGTTCATGAATCACGACCGCAACGCGATACTCCAGATTCCAGAGCGTTTTATCGTCTGGAAAAACAAAACTCGCGGATCATCGCGTCTCATATTATGTAAATACATTATTATTATTATTATTATTATTATTATTATTATTATTATTATTGTTATTGCACGCGTGTTTTGAGTACTAATAAATGGGAAAAGAGAAGATACGAAAAAAAGTAGGACGAGAGGAAATCAAAATGAAAACGCGTGTCGGTCAAAACGTTAGAAGTCGAAGAGTGTCTCTCTAATCGTCGACCACTCGTTTATTATTATTATTTTTTTTTATATCAAGTACCCTAAAGGTGTATTTTACCGTCGTCAAGTGATAACAGTCAACGCGCGAACATAATTCGAGTAGCGGTAGGTAATGAAAATTGTTTTTTCGACGTCTGGTACCATATTCGAGTGCGTATATTATGTACGAACGTTATACTTATAATACGAGGCGCCAGCCAAAAATCGCAGGTAAAAAAAAAAAAGGTTATAAGTACCTACTTGAATTCATACCTGAAAAAAAAATATGGGTTACGAACTAAACGCGTTAAATTTAGGTAACTATATAAAAAAGAAGAAAACAGTACAGTTTTCTAGACGGTGTGTGTTATAATTTTTTGTTATTTCAACGCCGAGTATAGTTTGTTTTTGTTTATTAAACGATAAATCAGTGAAATTAAAAAAAAAAAAACCGAACGATTTCAATTAAGATTTCGATAGTATCGAATGTACCACATAATGTCGTTTTCGTTTATTTATTTTATCTAGTGAATAATATTATTCATATTATGTATATATAGTTAAAATTAAAAATATTAACTCAAACCTTTGAATTTAACACAATAATACAATATCTACGTATAAATTATATAAACGTGAATCGCAAATATTTTTTATTCGTCCGTAGCTATATTATGATTTATTGACGTTTGACACGTTGGTGTTTTCTCTTTCCGTTCAGCAAAAATGAGCGAACGCCCAATATTTTTCTGACTCGGTCGAGTTAATAAAAATACCCACAAGTATTTTTATAATTCGTGAAAAATTTATCGATATTATACTACAGAAAAACTAAACCGAATATTATAATCGGCCAACTTGACGAATTCTGCGTTCTCGGAAACGTTAACCATCATACAAACCGGGTTCAATCAAAATATCCCACAATAATTATCTTAAATTTTATATATTCAATGTATTATTTTCTATTATTATCCTGGAAATAACGTCCGAATTTTAAAAATATATATAAAAAAAAACACATTTTAACAACCATTTCCCTCCGACGAAGCCGATTATCGAGGTAGTTTTTCTAAGAATTCCATTTTAATTTATTGTCATTTTCAAACCCTCGGATATTATTTTTTTAAAAGTTGAGGAGAATTCGTCATATTTTATTTTGCGAAAATCAACGAATCGAAGAAAGAAAGATTATATTTTGACGTACGCTGTCAACGTGAAAAATGGGACTGGGATTGTTTCCAATACACAGACACGGAGCTAAAAAAAAAAAAAAATAGACGAATTATTTACATTTTTTTTTTCCCTGTACTTAATATAAAGATTCAAATTTCGTACCGGATCGGAACAGTGAAATGTTTCTTATACATTACAAAACGTAGGTCTAGTCTTATATTTGGCAATTTGGCATAAGAGTAATTTTTAAACTCAAAGAACGCTTCACAAAAAAAAAAAATCAGTTTTTTTTCGACTTGACCATAATTTATGATGTAATAATAATAATATCACTTTTCACGTTGAGAGGGATAGACCGTGGAAAAAAAACATCAGCTCGAAAGTTAAACGTCGATTTAACGCACATGTCGCAATATTTTATTTTATTTTTTTATATTTATATCTCGTGTGTCGTGTGTATAATAATAAAATATGTTTCGTTTTCACGAACGGTTCAGAAACGATTCGTCGCGAACTCAAACTTATTCGCTGCGCCGCGAAAACCCGCGAGTAATAAATAACATAATATCACGCAAACACACAAAAATCATATAATAAGAATGATTTATTGCGTATTATTATTTCACTTAGGCGTACGGTTTTTTTTCCTATACGGTCGTTCGCTCTTTATATTGTAAAAATATCGTTCTATACGTAGAACACCACGCGGTATACGTTTGTGAAAATGGGTCATTTCTTTTTTTTTCTTCTTTTTTACGTTTCCAATTGATTTTCTGTTCCAACTTTCAAACAAAACAAGATTCAGTGCCCGTTTAGTATTTGTATAAATAAATAACAACAATATAAATGTAAAAATAATGCAGTAGAAGAGGGTCAAACGACGTTTGAACGCACACTCTGGAGCCGATCCTCTGAATAATAAAAAAATAATAATAATATACGTATAATAAAATGCTACGGACAATGAGGTTGGATCCATCCATCTACCGGTATCAGTTTTTATGCGATAACAGGTGCGTATCGTTTTGTATATTATTAAACGCAATAACAATATAATATAATACTCGTATGATCTCATAAACACATGCGGTGTGGAAAATTAAAATCAATCGACGAAAAGTCGAACGGTCACAGAACGATTGTTATAATATTACCTATTGCTATTATATTATGAGACTATTATATTATTGTATAAGCATTCGTACAGACACTGAATACTTCGATGTAGGTAACTGTTACTTACAATTAGGGGTTGTTGTGTGTATTATTTTTATAATAGTCGTGTGGAAAAAGATCGAAGACGCCAAAACCATTTCGTTTATTGTTAATTTTATTTTATACACTATCGTATCTTACGAATTTTTTATATGTTTTGTTACCAGTCCGAAGAATGCGTAGTATTATACTATTATTATCATTATATAGTATTATGTCACACAAGACAGGTCGTTTTTATATATGCCGAAATAATACCCATTATATTCCTGGCATTAATTGTAAAACCTATTATAACAACTCATGGTCGGTCACGATCAAATCTATAATATTGTAGTCTTCGACAAAGCAAACGTCCTTTTTTCTTTTCTCGTCCAGACTTCAAATATTATATATATATATATATATATATATATATATATATATGTATACAAATTTACTTTTGTAAATGCGCATTTACGAAATAAAAGTATGTCACGTTTTTCGGGAATTCGCAGTTTTTTAGTCCTTATATTATGTTATACCAAGATACACGCTATTATTTTCGACCAGGATATTATTATAATAATAATATTAAGTAGATATCCTAACCTATATTTTTTAAACAGTAATACGACCGGGCGGATTTTCCGCATTTAAGACGCGGAAATTTGTTACGGTTCACGTTAAACACGACGTTTCAAATAACAATACAACACCGGACAAAAGAATCGTCTTCTCGGGGGAGGATTGCCATCGCGTGTATACGCATTTAGTGTGAAGACGAGAACGTGACTAGAATGCGTTAAAAGGTCGGATTTCTCTTTCTGTTTTTCTTTTTTTTCTCGTGCCGACAAGAAGTGTAACGAAACGAGGACGGTCGAACAAAAATTGCATACGTGACCTATCCAATGCCGACCGTTTATCCCTCCCGAAGACAGGACAAACAACACATTTTTCAGCGTTTTCCCATTCTTCGCGTGGAGATTTTAATAACGATAATAATTAATTTTAATAAAATGTTTTTGAAAATAATAATAATAATAATAAAATATTGTTCGGACGAGATATAGACCGTGTTTCTATATACCGTTAATATTATACGTAAATTCGGCCACTCGAATAATTAAAACCACACTCGTTTATTAACACATATTATATGAAAAATACGTCCTCGTATATATACGACACGTTACGCAACGCGCGAATACGTTTTTTTTTTATTGAAATATTATCAAAATATGGAAATTATATTATCATTACGTATACCGCGGTATACTCGATATACGAACGTCGGTCGGTTTTTTTTATTATTATTAAAATCGACTGCGGAGATTTGGCGAATTACATAATATTATCGCCGATCACGGGGACTACGGGGAGATAAAAAATAAAAATAAAATTTATGAAATGCTAATTCATTTTTTTTTTACAACTGCGTCGGGAGCAAACACTACCGATAAATTTGCGTGCCCGTACAAATAAACAAGTATAATATATAATTCGTAATAATTATTTCGCACGAACGAATAACGTACACGGCATTGTTGTATAGTACTATTATCAAACGACAATATATTATTAGGTATATTATTGCGGGGAAAAATATAAAATACGATAATTATTTTATCATTATTATTGTTTTTTTATTTATTTTTTTTTTTTGCGAGGTATACGCAATAATACGATAAGTACCGGAGCTCGTACATTTTTTATTAACAAAAATATAAATAAAAAACATTTTAATTAATTTCCAAGTAACGATTTTCAACAATTTACACTAACCCCCCGTAAAAATTAAGAGGATAAATAGTACACGAGACGTAGTGTTGTCAAAATCACAATAAATTGTTACTTTGTTTATTGTTTTACGTTCGTCTAAAAACGCAACGTCCATATTTATTTTATCATTAGAAAAAAAAAGCACACACAGCACGTATATGGAATAGTTATACAATAATACGACTGTACGACAATATAGTATTGTCGCGGGCGGGCATTAAAAAAATGGGTTAAGTCACAAGAATATAATATTATAAATTTGTCTAAAAATCACAAGATCAGTCTATTCAATACGCTACTTTTATAATATTACATCATAATTTATGGACTCGACTTTTAAACAATATGGACGAAGTATGAATAAATCGCGAATTAACGGATAAAACGGCGGTTATAATAAATTACGCGTAATAAGTATAGAGATACGGATTTTGTTCGTTTTTCACAATAATTTCTTGATTTTTCTATTTTTCATTCGAGCCCGAGATATCGATATAACAGCTACCTATTTATAATATAATTAAACACACCTTATACTATATTGGTCATATAAGTTAAAACTGTTTTTATCTGTTCGCGCCAATGCACGAGAGGAGATCATCCGTGCCAGACGACCCGAAATGTGTTCCACCTTCCACGGTCCACACCAGATAACAGGGACCGCGTATACGGTATATGCGCGTCAAGCGCGAGTCGACGTCGTCTCGCCGAAACATTGTGAAATATTACCGTCACGTGTATCGCGTACCCATTCGGCGGCGCGCGGCCGTATCGGTAACACACGCACACACACATCGAGACGCGCGCGACCAAAGTGTATACGTTTTCAAACGTCAAATTTCTCCATGTGTGCAGAAATCCTAACTAACGACTATGTACACGCACACATGCAAACACACCGTTTCGCTCTCTCTTTCTCTCTCTCTCTCGTATTTTATTATATTATTATCATTATTATTTATTATTATTATTATTATTATTATCATTATCGATCCTCTCACGGACACAATGTTATACTTATAATATTGTTATTATATCGCCCGTTCGTAACAATAATAATAATAATACGTATTATTTTTATTATTATATCGTCGTCGCGACGATACACGCACACGCGCAAAAACACGGTCAGTGTTTTGTTTTGATGGTGTTTTATTTTTTTCCTCCTCCTCCGCCGTTTACTCGCCGCGACGACGTTGCCGATTCGCATTACCATATGCGGCGCCACGGACGACGGCCGCCGCGATTTTTACGACGTCGACGGCGACGGCGGCAACGTCGGGTCTCTTACTCCGTGCGCGATTACGTTACTACTGCGATATTACATACTCTACGTTGGCGACGCGACTGGCATTCAGCGAGTACAACGTTACATCGCAATAGTAGTCGGCCGTCCGGCGGCGGCGGCACGCGGCCGACTCGGCGTTTTCTCGGAAATACCGCCGGACCCGTCATCGTTTTTCTTACGTACGACGCGCGCGCGGGCTGTCTCGCCCGTTCACTCGGCCGGTCACGAGTCGCGCAAAATATCGTACGCGGTCGCGGTGTGTGTGCGCGCTTCTTATCGCGCGCGGCCTACTAAAGAGAGTACCTATACCCAACAACTATGAATGCGATACTCGTTATCGTCCTGGGCCCGTCCGACTTAACCGCGTACGCATTTTTTACCGTACGTAACCGCTGACCGGGTTCGGTTATTCAATAATACGCGTACACGCGATAACGCGTTTTCGTTTTTCTCGTACCCGGTGGCGTATTTTGAACAAAATTCTAGGGGGTCCAAAATTCAGGCCCGTAGCTACGGGGGGGGGGGCAAAAGGTGGCATAGCCCCCCTAAACTTAATCGTTGCCCGCACAAAAAAATTCGGTGATTGCTGTTGACACGTTATCGATATTAGTTGTATTTTTATGATTCGTAATTTCACTGTTTTAGACTAAGTTCACATGGACGCGCGTTAACTCGCCACAAATATTTGGGGGTTCACCGAATCTTTATAATTTAAAATAAAATATTTATTAATACTTATTATTAAAATTATTTCTTAAGCATAAATGTGAAATATTGATATACAAAAATAAAATTAAAAATATTCATAACATTTTTTTTTTTAGTGCCCCCCTAAAATTCGGTTTGCCCCACCTAAATATTTAGTCTGGCTACGGGCCTGCCAAAATTTCCCCCCATATAATAATCAAAAAATTATAAATTTACTAAATAATAATAAATAAAAATAATAATACTAAATAAGTATAACAAAATTAATATAAATATATATAAAAAATAAGGATCACCAACATGGTTCATCCAGTATCCTTGGACCTCCCCCCCCCCGTAAATACGCCACTGCTCGTACCATGGTATATTATGACCAGGGAGGTACCTAAATTTTATTTTCCTTATTCTTTTACGACGTCCGGTACGATATTCTACTATAATAATATAACGATTAATATATTATAACGTTATCACGGATCGTTTCTTCTTTTACTACCTACTAGTTTTTAACACGATATTGGTAGCTTATAACGATGTAATTAATTTATTAATACCGATTTAAAAGTTATAACATTAATATAATATACTAACACCATCGCAAAAATATTACAGAGTTACACGAATATATATAATATAATTTTATGGCCCATTACGCAAATACAAAATTATTCTTTTTAAATACTATATAACTACACGGTTAAATTTCTTTGAATATTAATATTATTTATTACACATATTTATTATTATTATTTACCTCGGCCGTTCGACTTCTTCGTGACGGTCGTGACGTCGATCCTTCTCGATTTCTTTTGCCTCTGCGACGTATATTATAATAACGGTTCGGCGTAAAAACAAATAAATAACAACGATACCGTACAACTATCGAAGACACAGTTCTTCGTCGTCGTCGTCGAACAAGTTATTTACAATCGGAAAAAATACCAACTCGATATAATATTATTAAAAATTAATGTGTATTTTATAATCTTGTACCTAACCCGGTAATCGGTAAATCGTGGCGTCGGCGTTACGCTGAGCTTTGTCGGGAGACGAAAGCTCGCCGGCGTGGAAACGTCAATGTCAAAAAATCTCGTCTTGTGTATAGAGAAAAAAAAAAAATCAAAATTCGCTGTTAAATTTACGTTATCGTTTCACGTTCGAAATTTAAACACGCAATATAAACGCGCGCGTACGATGACGTTTCGTATTCTCGCCGCGACGGACGAGACGACGAACGGAACACGAGCAAAACGGACGCGATACAAACGGCGTCGAGCGACGGACTGAACGCAGAATTCGTCTGACGAAGCAGCAAGAGCGGAGCGAACGAAACTGTTGCTCGGCCGTGGCGGACGGACGAACGAAAAAAAACCACCTGCTGCTTCTGCCGCACCGACGCCGCGAGCGCCGTACCGTGGCGCGGTGGGGGTTGTTTGCCGCCGTGACCGCCGCCTCGCGAAGAAACGAGCCGAGCATTGAAACGCGCGGTGAAACGGATTGCGAACAGGTGAGCGGCGGGCGACAGGTTTGGCGGCGGGGATACGGGTACAACGTGTGCGTGGTACGAGTACAACGGTACAAGTGCGCGCGCGCGCTCTCTACCGTTCGCACGTTACATCAAAATTATATTAATTATATTATTATAATTGTTTAATTATTATTATTTTCCATATTTATTTAATAATAATAATTATTATTATTATTATTTTTAATTATTATTTTTCCGTCTTCGTTTTCGTGGTGTTGGTGGGGGGGGGGGGGAGAGCAAAAACGACGAGTGATGCACGCGTTGACGTCGCGAAAACGAGCGAGAAGAAAATAAGTCCTGCGCCCCTCTATTCGCGGATATCGGTGGTATTCGTTTCGTGGTCGGATTTGACGTTTCGCGGTTATTGTCACCTTTTCTGAAAAAGCTTTTCATATTATAATATTATAACAATTAAACTATATTATTAATTATTATAATATTATATTAATAATAATAATAATATACCTACTCATTACATTGAGTGTTTTTTTTTTTTTTTATGAAAAAGTGGTTAGTACGTTATGGTAGTACTATGGTAGATACTACAATATGTCATATTGAAGTATTTTTCGTGAAACGATAACAAACCTTTGTGTTTATTGTTATCTGTTTATCTCACAAACTTTATAAACACAATATTTTTAAATATCGTTTTTCTCATATTCGTATATTATTCAGTATAATATTTTCTGGTCGATGTGTGTATAGGTTAAACAAAATAATATTATGTCTAAATCATACTTTGTATATTTCATTGTTGACTACAGTCGATTCGTATAATATTATACGTATACCTATAAGATATAAAGTATAAAGATTAAAGATTTTAAAGTATTTAGGTAGGTACTTGTAAGTAAAGTTTTTCAAATTCAATATCAAATATCAATACACTTGAAATTTAATTATTACCTATATACCTACACATTTACAATTTAGAATAAAATATTATGATAAGTATAATGTATTATTATTATTATAAAAATTAACTAAATTTTATATTTTGTTAATTTTAAAAATTATATTTTTAATGTATTATGATGGCAATGTTACATTAATATATTTCGTATAATTATTAATTTGCGAATTTTTTTTTTCTTTTTAGTGAATAGTGTTATATTATAGAGTGCACATAAAATATAATACACATGATTTTTACATTCAAATTTTTCCCATAAGAAAATCGCAGAACAGAACTTTTACTCAGGATTTCGTTTTATATCCGGATAATCTTGACTTGATTCCGATCCGAGTATTGTATAATAATAATGAACATCATTGACACATATTTTTTTAATTATATATATAATATACGAGTATAATACAATATAATATAATATAAATATCTACACGACAGTTGGCGCGAGACGAAATCAGAAAAAAACATAAAAAAATTTGATTTAAATGTCTCTTATACAAGATGACTTTATAATACATTTCACAGAGTATACTTTCAGGATTTCAGGAGTGCGTATGTAAGTTAAACGCGGATGTATTTAAAATCAATTTAAAAATGATATATTTCATTGTAAATTGCAGATTAGATTTGAGATTAGTTTGAGATTACATAATATATTTATTAAATTAAATTTAATATAATATATTTTATAAATTTTTATAATAAAATTTCGTATAATATTTTTTTTTTTTTTTTTTTTTTGTATTGTAGATACATAATTATTACATAATATATAAAAAAATTCGAATAGATAGTTCAATGATGAATTTCAAATAATCTAAATCTAATACATCATCTTCCATCGAGGAAATCGTATAAATACGTCATTATAATAAGCTATATACTCACTAATCTCACTACATGATACATGATGATATATTATTATGATGGTTACATGTTATGTAATAATATTACCTAGGGAAAAAAGCGAACCTACATGAATTATATGTTTCAATTTTTTTTTATGTATATATTGTCAAAAAATTATTTATATACAACAATAATATAAAAAAAAAAAAACAATATTATACTCTTTAATATTATTGACATTACATTAAATTAACGTCTGTGTATAGATAATATTATATTTTATTAAATTTTCCGTTTTAAGGCTTTTGAAACAATGATCGAAAGCCCCCAAAAAATTAGCTAAAATAGAATATTTATTACTTATAACTTATAAGTGTAAAAATAACTATAAAAGTACAATTGCATGCGTATTTTGGGCTTTGGCGTTCCATAGGTACTGCAGTATGTATTATAATAGTCACCAAAATATATTTAATTATTTATTTTTTTTTATCAATTAGTTATTACTTTATTAGCCTATTCATAGGAAAACTATTTTTAGGATAATAACTGAATATTATATTTATATTACTAATTTGCATCATATAAACCAAATGCATATAATTATTATAAATCGTAAGTCGTATAGTTGAATAAATATAAGAGTAAGACTATATATAAAATATATTCATATATTACATAATATATTCCAACGTTTAAACTTAAAATATATTTTGAAAACAGACGTTAATATAGACATTAATATGATATAATATTTTATTAATAATACGTTGGAGACTTAAGCGGTCACAGACATTTGCATACTTGTCGCAAAAAAAAAAAAATATATATATATATATACAATTTCTACGTGTTTGACACAAAGATAAAGTATCTTGCTTACAATAATTCATTCTATCTATATAATATTGTGGTCTTGTCGAGTTATCATCTTTGACATTGTAAGAACTTATCGTGGGTCACGGCATATACTCGTATAAATCAGCAATATGTTCCATCGGACGATTATTCAAAAGATTACTTTATCATTTATAATAGTTTTTATAATCTTTAGAAAAAAAAAATATTAAGAAAATAATAAGATAACCCAAGTGGACACGTGCATTCTGTTATAATATTTTACATTAAATATTTAAATAATTTTTATCAAAGTATTTATTTCATAATATATATAATATATATACAAGTATATACGTAAATGACAAATATATTATTAATAGTGTATAAGCATATTTTTCATTCCGTTTGCCCTCTTGATCGTGATTTATTATAACGTTGGTATTTTTCTAAATTACAAATATTACAATGTACCTATTGCTATTATAATATACAATATATTATATAATTTTAAAATTAAAATTAAAATATGACTTTTCGTATACAGAATAATATTATTCATATATATTTTTAATTTTTCAAATAAAGTATAATGATGTCAAATCGACGTATAAAAAATATTATACGTTATATTTTTATAAAATTGTTTTGATCATATTATATCTCTTATATTTCCGTTTGTACTGTTATATATATACATATAAATTATTAAAGTATAACACTATATAAATATAATATTTATAATCGTATAGATTTTTTCTACGAGTATACGTATGCATATTTTAATAGATATCAATACCCGTATTGATTTTTTTTTTATTTATTTATTTAAACACAATAATCTGAGTAGAATACTATAAAGTATATAAACGTGATAAGCTGAATGATAATATTAAATAGATTTGTAAAGTGCATATCGCACTTATAAATATATTATAGCTTATTATGTACATATGTTCGTCGATTTAATTATTATTATTATATGAGTATTTTTGAAATTTATATTTAGTAATTTAATAAAGTAATTGTAATGCCTATATAAACGAATATTATCTACTCAAATAAATAAAATATAAATATATGTTAAAATAATATTGAAATAATTGAGGATCGAAAAGAAAAAATATTATTTAAGTATAACATATAAAATATCAATTTAAGCACATTAATTTCAATTATCGAACCACACGATAATAATTATTAATAAATGAACCAAACATAAGAAATAACCATAATATATTCATATAGTGTTTACATTATTTTAAATTAATAGTTTTCCATTTAGAAGTAATATAATAATATTTTTGTTATTGTTTAAGTTAAATTTAAAATGTGTTCCTTTAGTATAACAATATTAATCTTATAATTATATATTATAATATAATAAATAATTAACACTTAATTTTATTAGGTTTGGAATAAATATAACAGGAAATTTATATACAACTTTGAGTCTGAGGAATACATTTTAATATTTAATAACAGTAATAATCGTTAAATAACAATAATTATAGATATTATTAATTAACCTTAAATACATATTTTTATTTTTTGAAAAATCCAATATAAATTTATAATTATTTCGTGGGTAAATATTAAACATTTCAAATGTAATATATTATATATATATTTGTCCAATTAGTAATGATTTCTATACATTTCCGAAGAAAACATCTATACTAATATAATGTTTAAAACATGATTGTAAATTTTATGAAAAGTTTATCTGACGTATACATATTTTACGAACAAACATAGATTGAATTATTTTATTTTATTTTATTTTTTTTTTTTTTATATAAACTTTTAGCTTTTGAGAAGAAAAAAAAACGTGATTTATTTATTAGTAAATGACTTCCATTCCGTTGTAATGGTTCTGAATTTTGAAACGCAATGAATTATTTATTTTAATGTTTTTTTTGTGGTTTTATAATTAAATTTTTTTCACTTTGTTCCGATCGAAAATCATTTATAAAACTCGATAAAATGCATTCAGCCCCAAACATTAATCATTATTTGTTTGTTATTTTTTTATATTATATAATATGATAATTAATGACATAATCACTGCAATATTGCTAATAATTATATCTAATTATTTAAATCGTATATGCATATTTTTTCTGTTTTATCTATAATAATTTTATTTAAATATGAAATAAATACGAGTTATATGTTTCAGTTGTTTAGGAGTTGGGGAGACACGAAAAATAAACTAAATCCTAATTATTTATAAACATTTTATTAAAGACCAAAATTAACATATTAATATATTTTAAATTTTTTTATAAACTTAGGTTTGGCCAAATTTATTTTTTATTTTTTTTTTTATATAATTATTTATAATTATTATAAATTTAACACCTATACTTATAATAATATATACAACAACAAAAAAAAACTCCTATCTAAAAATTAAAAATCATAAATAAATAAATTTTGAAATGACAAAAAAACCAAAGATCAATTGAAAAACTAGAAATAATACAAGCGTTCGTTTGTCTAAAATATTTTACCTACAATTTTTTACCTTAATATCGTGACTTATCTGACCTATAAATACATATAAAAAAAAAATAAAAATAAATTCTATAACAAAGGAAGAAAGATAGACTTTGAATGGATCAACTGTTCGATCACTTCTGTTTAAATTTAAATTATAATTACGAAGTAAAAATAAAAAAATAAAAAATAAAAATATTGATCCGAAGAATAATAAATTATATTTTACCTATAGGTTAACCTCTATACGGTTAAAACGTTAAAAATCTACCGCGGTATCATAAATAAATAAACGTCATTACAACACAATTACATAATAATATTAATAATAATGTACAGTACGACGTGCACCTGTATGCGCTGATTTTATAATACCATATAATATAATATAATATAATATAATACGCGTTACTGATAAAGTGATAATAAAAATATCCATTAAATCACATCGGATGGCCAACTATATAATAATATATAATAATTATTAATTATTAACGTTTATCATTTACAGTTTATATAAACAATAATATATTATTTCGCGTAAATCATATATGTGTTATATTATTATGTTAAAAATTAAAATCAATTTGAATAATGATATGTTGTTATTGCATATAGGTAAATATTTATTTGTCCAGCGCTGCAATTGTATATATATATAGGTACTTTGATTGAATGATGATTGATTTGATGTACATTATATTTATTATAATATTAATTTCTGTTAGGTATTTAATTTTTGTAGAAAAAAAAAATGAACGAACTTCAAATTTTAATTTTTACGAGGTAAATTTCGAAACTGGAGGTTCTCTATAATCATCCCCAAAAATCCTCTTCAATTTCATCCCCATAACGCAATATATAAAATTGTGTAAAATAAGTACATAATACGTATTTCAAATTGTATGATATGAATATAAACATTCAAGAAGGATATTTTTATTTATTTTTTCAAAAATTATACGTTGAAGACCGAATCGCTGCAAAAAGACTTTGCACGACATTATTATTATTATTATTATTATTATATCAAATAAAACGATGGATTATAAAAACAAAATGTTTAAATAATATTTAAGACGAATAATGTATAATATTTGTATTATAATACCGTTATATTATAAAATAATCGTGTCGATTGATTTAATTTCTCTCTTTCAGTTTATAACGAATGCCAGTTTAACTTAATTCGTGTTGTTTAGAAATCTCGGAACGACGTCGATGGGAATGAGAAGATAACAACTTTGTGTGCCGGATTAATGCGCTGTATAAATACATATTATAATATATACCTGTATATAATATTATTATTATTATACTCGTTGTGTACAAACAGTGATGCATTTATTTTACAAAGTAAAATAATGTTCCTCGTTTATATTATAAGTTGAACGTATTACAGTACTTAAAAGACCGATTCACATCGATGGAAAACGTCTGATAAAACGTCACCGAAACATTTTTACTTTTGATTGTATACCATTATACGTAGGTATATAATATAATAATATATATATAGGTACCTCATATACCGCGATGGTACTTAAATATAATCCGCCAGGTTAGTTTTATAATTTTTACTGTTATATTGTTGCCAAATTGACGTAAGAAGCGTTCAAATATCTATATATGTATATGTGGCGAGCGCCGGGAACATTCTGGGATGCTCGCGCCGCGCGGCAGGTAGCTATAATTGCCGCGTGTCGGGTGGAGCGTTCTAGAATGTTCGTGCGCCGTCTCTCGCTACCCCGAGAACATTCTACTGCCTATATAAAGCGCCACAACCAGACCGAGTTAGTCAGTACCGAGTCAGTACCTTACCGCGACGTCTCTAGTTTCATTTGTCATTTTGTTATATTACAATATACAGTTTAAATTATTATATTGGTTTAGTGTTCTTGTATTTTACTTTACCCACACACTTACCATAGTGGTGACCTCGACAATGGAAAACGCACCTGTTAATGACGTTCCGCACATCTCTCGCGTTGGAATCAAAATTCCACCATTTTGGCCTGAAGATCCCGCGGTATGGTTTGCACAGCTTGAAGCTCAATTCGCTTTAGCTAACATTACTCAAGACTCCACCAAATATTATTACGCTATTTCACAACTCGACGGTCCTGTTATTAAAGAAGTGAAAGACATAGTTTCCAATCCACCGGAAACCGGTAAGTTTGATAAACTGAAAACTGAATTAATCGAACGCCTAACTTCTTCACAAGAGCAACGTGTCCGCCAGCTTTTAACACACGAAGAAATCGGTGACAGGAAGCCATCCCAATTTTTGCGTCATCTCGCAAATCTTGGTGGTTCCTCAATTCCACAGGATTTCTTGCGTACTTTGTGGTCAAATCGTTTACCTCCCCATATTCAAGCTGTTATAGCTACCCAAAGGAACGCTCCTCTTGATGACGTAGCAAAACTCGCCGATACGGTAAACGAGGTAACACCGCAGGCTCACGTGGCTCTTACTTCACCGTCTAATGAGATGACCAGTCTCACAGCTCGTATTGATAAACTCACACATCAGATAGCAGCCCTTACAGCAACTGGTCGTTCGTCTCTGAATATGAAACGTTCTAACATGCGTACCCGTTCACCTAGTCCTCGTCGTCGAAATATGTCCACCGAATCTGTTTGTTGGTATCACCGCCGATACAGGGAACATGCCAAAAGATGCACAACCCCGTGCTCTTTCGTTTCGGGAAACGCACAGGGCAGCGCCTAATGGCGGCTAGCGTCTGTCCGCAACCACCCAGCCGCCTCCAAGTTTCCGACCGTAAAAGTAAGCTTCAATTTTTAATAGATACCGGTTCCGATTTATGTGTTGTCCCACGCACTTCTTTGCAAGGGCCTCGACAACGCACTACTTATGAGCTATACGCTGCAAACGGATCTATTATTCCTACCTATGGTTGGACCCAGCTCCATCTCGACCTAGGCCTCCGAAGAGATTTTTCATGGCGTTTTGTGGTTGCTGATGTTACACATCCAATTATCGGAGTAGACTTCTTGTCTTACTACAATCTCCTGGTCGACATTCGACACAAACGTCTCATCGACAATGTCACGACACTGACTACTCGAGGTACCTTTGTCAATTCTTCTGTTCCTCATGTCAAGGTCATTTGTGGTAACTTACGATACAATGATATCTTTAACTAAATTCCCGGACATCATTCGTCCACCGGGAGTTATTCGAGATGTTCGCCATGCTACGCTGCATCATATCAGAACCACCCCTGGCCAACCAGTCCACTGCCGTGCTCGCCGTCTCGCCCCAGATCGTCTGAAAATCGCCCGATCTGAGTTTGAAGCGATGGTTCGTGATGGTATTGCACGTCGGTCAGAGAGTCCCTGGGCTTCTCCATTCCATCTCGTGCCTAAAAAGGGAAATAGTTGGCGCCCTTGTGGTGACTATAGGGCTCTCAACGCGCGAACTATTCCTGACCGGTACCCAGTACGTCATCTTCTCGATTTTTCGTACGCTCTTCATGGTTGTACCATTTTCAGTGTCATTGATTGTGCAAAAGCGTTTACCCAGATTCCAGTCGCTCCTGATGATATTCCAAAGACCGCAATCACAACCCCATTTGGTTTATTCGAGTTCAATTTCATGACTTTCGGCCTTCGAAACGCAGCCCAAACCTGGCAACGTTTTATTGACAACGTTCTTCGCGATCTACCATTTTGTTTCGGTTACTTAGATGACATCTTGGTGTTTTCTCGTAATGAAAACGATCACCAAGAACACCTGAGGACAGTTTTTCAGCGTTTCTCTGACTACGGAATTGTCGTTAACCAGAGCAAATGTGTGCTAGGTGTGTCCGAAGTCATTTTTCTCGGATACGTAGTCACTTCTTCTGGATGTCGTCCGACTTCAGATAAAGTCAAAGCTATTCAGACTTTTCCTCAGCCTTCTACAGTCCGACAACTTCGTCAGTTTTTAGGAATGCTCAATTTCTATCGACGACACCTGCCACATGCCGCTGATATTCAATCACCTCTTAATGCCATCCTAGCGGGCCCAAAGGTGAAAGGCTCAACTCCTGTTCAATGGACATCGCAATTAATATCAGCTTTCAACGACTGCAAGACAGCACTTTCCAATGCTACACTCCTGGCGCATCCAAATACTTCAGTATCCTTAGCACTTTTCGTCGATGCTAGCCAGTATGCAATTGGTGCGTCTCTCCAACAGCAATCTCAGCAATCTTGGGAGCCTTTAGCTTTCTTTTCGAAGAAGTTAAATCCTTCCCAACATAAATGGAGTACTTATGACCGTGAACTTTATGCTATCTATGAAGCTATCAAGTATTTCCGACCCATGCTTGAAGCCCGTCATTTTACTATATTTACGGATCATAAACCTCTCACGTTTGCTTTTGCTCAGAAAAACGACAAATGTTCACCGCGTCAATTTCGCCATTTAGACTTTATTTCCCAGTTTACAACTGACATAAGGCACGTTTCTGGAAAGGACAACATAGTCGCTGACTCACTGTCACGCATTGAATCAGTTTCAACACCAATTAACTTTTCAGCTCTGGCACGTAGTCAAGAAACTGACCAGGAACTCCGAAACCTTCTAGATCACGGTTCAGTTCTCCGCCTTGTTAAAGTCCCTATTCCTGGATACGATGAATCTCTTTATTGTGATACAAGCAGTGATAATCCTCGCCCGTACTTGACGCCTAACTTCAGACGTCAAGTCTTTGATAATATTCACGGTCTCAGTCATCCTGGAGCAAATACTTCAAGACGTTTAGTTTCCCAACGTTTTGTTTGGCCATTAATGAACAAAGACTGTCGAAATTGGTCTCGTTCCTGTTTTCAATGTCAGCGAAGCAAAGTCTCTAAACACATTTCTGCGCCACTTGGTAATTTTACTGTTCCACCAGTCCGTTTCGCACATGTACACATCGACTTAATCGCTCCTCTTCCCTACTCGAATGGATTCAGATACTGTTTAACTGCAATAGATCGGTACACCAGATGGCCAGAAGCTACACCTTTGCAAGACATAACTGCTGAAACTGTTGCTAAAGCACTCGTTTTCTCCTGGATTGCGCGCTTTGGCGTTCCATTACAAATTACTACGGACAGAGGACGACAATTTGAATCTCAGCTTTTCCAGTCACTAGCCAAACTATTCGGTATTTCCTTGTCTAGAACAACTAGTTATCACCCACAGTCAAACGGTCTTGTTGAACGTTGGCACCGCTCTCTTAAAGCTGCCATTATGTGCCATGAAGACTCTTCCTGGTCATACGCTCTACCTTTAGTGCTCCTTGGTCTACGCACTGCCTGGAAGGCTGATCTCAAATCATCAGTCGCAGAACTAGTGTACGGAGAGACATTGCGAGTCCCTGGTGAGTTTTTATCTCCTTGCTCAATCTCTCCTGAACCTTCAGATTTTGTAGTGAATCTCCGGAACGTTATTTCCAAACTTCGTCCCGTTCCAGCATCACGTCACTCAAGAAGTCGCATTTTTGTTCATCAGGATCTAGCAACATGCACTCATGTCATGCTACGCACCGATTTGGTTCGAACCTCTCTCCAACCACCTTACACTGGACCTCATCCTGTTCTTACTCGTAGTGACAAGACTTTTGATATTTTGGTTAAAGACAAGAAGACGACCGTGTCTATTGACCGCCTTAAACCGGCTTACTTCATCACAAACCCGTCCAAATTAACTCAACGCTTTCCAAAAATAACAGCCGAAGAAGAATTTCCCAACTCTTCCATTGATGATGCGTCTTCCACGAACAGACCTACGGTAACAACTCGATCAGGACGACGTGTCCGGTTTACCAATTTTTTTCAAGCATAGCAACACACTTCCCAGGGGGGTGATGTGGCGAGCGCCGGGAACATTCTGGGATGCTCGCGCCGCGCGGCAGGTAGCTATAATTGCCGCGTGTCGGGTGGAGCGTTCTAGAATGTTCGTGCGCCGTCTCTCGCTACCCCGAGAACATTCTACTGCCTATATAAAGCGCCACAACCAGACCGAGTTAGTCAGTACCGAGTCAGTACCTTACCGCGACGTCTCTAGTTTCATTTGTCATTTTGTTATATTACAATATACAGTTTAAATTATTATATTGGTTTAGTGTTCTTGTATTTTACTTTACCCACACACTTACCATATATATATTATTCAAGTATATTTAAATCGCCATCTCCGATTTGTTTAAAAACAAGATATCGCGCGATTATTATACGACTATCGGCGGTCGAAATGGGTGAATAAAATAAGTGGAGGGATGCCTACATATAGTTATTTAATGAAGACACGATATTTTTATATACATTGCAGGTCTCCCCGACGAGTACTACCCTAACGCTTACTGAAGTCTAATTATGTCTATATAATTAAACCGTATATGAATCGCTAACTGCAGAAAGGGGACGAGTCCATTTTTATCAATTTTGATTTTATTATCATTTTTCATTAAGCACGCGTATAAATACATGGTTTACTGCAGATAGGAGTCAAATATACGATTATCAAAACAATAAATATACTGTTTGGAAATTCTTGTTTACTATATAGAAAGAGGGAACACGTCCATATTTGGTTTTTGATCATTCCTGAAAAATTAGGAAAACTGGACTTGTCCCCTTTCTGCAATTAGCGATTCATATAGTATAACTGTATACAATAAAATCTAACAAGTATATAATTGTTTAATTGTAGAATTATTCGATCAATTTAAATTTAAGTCCGTTTCGTTTGGATATACATAATTGTAAGTGTTACACGTTTTTGGAGAATAGTTATTATATTAATTATACAGCCATCGTTTTTAAACGCTTTCGTTATATATTTCACCTGCAGCCAAGAGTGCAGCGTATAATATCCAGATGAGTGACTATAATAAGAGGAATGCTGAAATATTAAAAATAGACGATTCTTCAACTGTATTCGGTTCCGCACAACGAATATTGTAGAACGATTATTTTTAACTCGTATTATACACACGTTTAGGTATATTATTATTATTTGGCTATTTACGCTTGCGACTTTTAAGAGTTCAATAAATTTGTGTGTGTTTTGTATATAAATGCTCGGGTCACGGTTTATTTATACTTTTCGAATTTAGGTTTCAAAAAAAAACAAAAAAAAAAATGGATCCTTTGTTGCTTCAAGTAACAATATATGACATAAGCAGGGCTCGCAAGTTCATGCATTTGCATATCAATTTTGTTAAGTCTTAGTCAATGTTAAGTGATTATGATATAGAAATTCGCTTCAAAGTGATAGCATTCTATACAAGAAATTTTATTTTGCATATATTAGCATATATTAATGGTTTTTTTGGTTTATAAGGCATGTAATATATACATTTTTATCGTTTTAATTACTGTATTAATAATTATTTTTGGTATTCTGGTTGATTTTATGGGAATTATTGAATAGCAACTTTTAAAATACAAATGTGTAAAAAATATTATGCACAAAACGACTAGGTTGGGGTACAATTACTGAAAATCGCCGCCGCCGTGTCAATATATTTGGCGCCGACTACCTAATTATATGGGAATTAATAATAGAAAATTTTTTTTTATTATGGTGTGATATGTGTAAAAGGTGTAAATTGTTTATCGCTAGCTGTCACGGTTTAATTCATGATCCGCATTTAAGTTTACACAATATTTTTATGTATTGAAGTATCTAAAGTCAAAATAATAATTTCCTATAAGGGTTTCTCATTTAGTTGTGTCGTGGTGTTTGCGTTTACTCGTGTATAGTTGAGGTCCGTGCGATGTGTCGTTCGATGACGTTCGACTTTTTACTCTAATACCAATTTATTAAAATATTATTTATATCGTTTCATTTCAATATTATATACAACGCCAAAATAAAAATCGTCTTGGACAAGTCGTTTAAAAAAAATTTTAATCGAATTTGGCGAAAATATATTTTCCACCGACATTATAAATTAAATAATAGCATAATTAAACACGTTTTTACTGCATATTTAAGCGTTTTTTTTTAGAGCATTATTGCATTTGCATACATATGAAATCAAATTTCAGTGCATGAACTATTGAAATTTCGATCCCTGGACATAAGTAGGTAACGATAATTTCGTGATGTTATTTTAAAATTATCCTAATGAACCTAACCGATCATTTGTACATAAAAATTAGAAATACAGAGTGTTTTTTTTTTTTTTTTTTAGTATTTATATAGTATATTTATTTTAAAGGAAAACAATATAATATAATTTTTTTTTTTTTTCGTACGTATCGTCATTCCAATAATTATACACGATAGGTTATTTAAATTAATTTTTGACAATTTCTTCGGAGATTCGTATAATAAACGTATAAACAATATCATTATATTGTATATTATAATACGGTTTTATAATGAGTATATAATAATATAATAATATAGTAATATAATATATATAACCATAAATTATTATGTTTACCGTATAATGCACTATATATTATATTACCTATTATAATAATATATACTGTATTATTTTAGGTACCTTATGCGTATAATTCTGGGAATTGTTGAAATATTGAAGTACTGTTATAATATTATAATAGTCTCCATACATAAAGGCGTACTTATAATTTAATCTAGACATATACGTATAATATTATTAATATATAATATATTGTAATATGTAAAAAACAAAAAAAAAATATTAGTATAAATCACGCACGTTTCGCACGTTAGGTTAGGTAATATAAGATTCGTCATCAACTATATAGACGTTATTATTATTATTATTATTATTATTTTTTTAACGGCCAAGGAGTATATTATTTATTTACTTACCTAGGTTGCAAATTTATTATTATTATTGTTGTTGTTGTATTTTATTTGGTATACGGCGTTCCGGTAAATCTTATATACAATATAATATACCTATATATATATACCTATTATACCGTTGTAATTATTATTGGTTATATATTAATATATTATATACGTATATATATATAAATATAGAAGAAAGGTTAAGTCCTCGTGAGCCTATTATATACTCGTATAAATCATATTATTATATTTTGAACCCAGAGAATTAAAATATATATTTTCTAATTTTACCCGAGTTTATATTTCATATCATTATAAATTTATATACCTAATACGTTAATATTATACCATTACCACGGTCGTATACGTTATTATTATTATTATTTTATATATTAATCAATTTCCGGGTATAAACGTCCGTTCTATAAATTCGACGGAATAATTATTAAGTTCGCGATAATAATCTGAATAAAAAATTAAACGTTATGCCACGACTGTATGCGTCTAAGTATATACATAATACATTATACACTCGTAATATAATATTTATTAAAGGATCAATTCGTCCTTTATATACTCGTATTCGTATATAATCAATCGCAGGGTATAAACATACGATATTAATAATATTTTTCCATACGCGGACAAAATTTATAACATAATATTATATCTTATAATATTATTAAGAAATCGAGGAATTCGCGTCTTTTTCATATACGAGTAGAGTGGAAATCGCCTCCGTACATTATTTGAATATTGTATTTATATTATCCAAGAGATAATATATATATTATAAGTTCGTTTTATTTTATATGATTATATTATGATAACATACCGAAACGATTATATACGTTTATAAAATTATAATAATCCGTTTACAGAAATATTATTATTATTATTATTATTATTTTTTTTTTTTGACGTTTACAAAGTCCGTGGATTTCCTACTATTATGCAACCATAAGACAATATAATATATTATATAGTAGTTAAAGGATAAAAAAAGATGAGCTGATACTCCTGCCGCACAAGATACAGGTGTACGAATCATAGCGTTTAATTTTACTTAGAATTTGAATGCAATGATAAACCATTGCATTCGAAAAAACGATTCTGAGCGAAGTTCAGTCAGATTATAATTTTCGTTTGAACTAAAAATATCAACTTAAAACAGCTATAAAAAAAAAATTGAGATTAGGGATTTTTCCAATATTTTAGTATGATGTTAAGTAATATGTAAGTATACTTCAGTAAAATTTTCAGACCAAAATACCCAAAATTAACAATTTTATCACACATTATATACGTAAAATCGTGAATTTTACGAAATATTCAAAGTCCTATATTTTGGAGAAAAATTAATGTAACGGTTCCAAAATTATACCACATATATATAGTAACTATGTGAACATCCAAAAAAAAATTTCAGGTCTCTATCTTAAAAATTGCCTGAGTTATTGTGAAATATAGAAATCGAATTCGTCGAAATTTCATTTTTCGCGAAAAATGCAGTTTTTTCGTCATTTTTTCGCCGTTTTTTTCTACCGCATAGCGTCAATTTTGAGAAATTCAAAAAATGACCTAAGTAAAGTACCAAGTACGTCCACTTTTCTACCGGAAACATATCCTATTCGTGAAAATCGGAGCATTATTTCGGGTAGTATTTTTGTACACAGACATAAAAAAAAAAAAAAAAAAAAAAAAAA
>JAIUCT010000012.1:1696048-1722711 GCA_021307375.1 Tetraneura akinire | reverse complement strand
TAATAATAATAATAATAATAATAATAATAATAATAATAATAATAATATGTATTTTACAATTTCACGAATATTATGTGCGCTATTGCACAAAATTTAACCTATATATACGTAATATATAGCTTAACCTTATAACGTATATGCGGCGGGTATACTTAAATTCGTACCATAAAACAATAATATTTCGTAATTTGTTTTTTACTATATAGGTATATATTTAATACCTACATTTACATATATTTTATTATATAATATTTAGTCAAAACACTTATAAAGTATAATATATATTATTTATACCTTCATGATATTATAATAAACTGAATTTTGTTGTATGAAAAAAACATTTATATCGGTTTGTATAATATACCTTTGAATGATCAAAGTCAAACATTTTATCAATCCTAACAATATGCAGTAAAACAATCATTTCTCGTCCGAAATCTCGATTATACCGTGCATGTACGATATTATCAATGTAATATTAATATACAGATAACAGATTGTAGAGTAAACATTATGATTATGTTACGATGTCATTACCGCGTAAAACCAAAGTTTATAATACGTATTACATATCGTAATGTTACGTCCACTGACCGCTGTGAATCGTAAAATGCGCGTTGCATACATCAAAGGTTTAACGGTCGTACATTATAATATCAAATATTACGATGTACCTACAGAAAAGTGTACGATTGTATTTTACACGGATTTACGTTATGCTAAACGATAGAAATATGACACCGAAAAGCCATGGCAAAAAGAGCCTTTACAAAAAAAAAAAAAAAAAAAAACAGCTACTTACGAACAAGAAACTTAGTCTTAAGACTAGGAAAAACTTTGCCAAAAGCTACGTATATGGAGTGTTTTGTTGTATGGTAGTGAAACCTGGACCTTAACACCACAAGATAAAAAAAAAAAAAAATCGAAGCTATGGAAATGGAAAACTTACAGGACACTTAATGAGATATAACCCTTTCATAACCAACACAATGGAAGGAAGAATCAATGGACGCAAAGGAAGAGGAAGACCGAGGAAGTCATTCATAAGAGAAATGATTGGAATGGCTGGATGTAACTGGTATTCACATATGAAGAGTCTGGCATTGAAGAGAGAGGAGTGTAGATCTATTTTTTAACTGTGATAACTTATCACCGATAAGGCTAAGCTTTTAGAAAAGAAGAAGAAGAAGAAGAAGAAGACATTATGATATGTTATAAATATAATATATTATAGGTATAAAATCTGACAAACGCGAAAATCGTATATAATATTATTTTATTAGTTATATATATAACGCGTGCGCATTGATTTCCCTAACGAAAATTAAAATCGATCAATAATCCGGGTTAAAAGAATATCAAGAATAACTATACATGTTGCACATGCATATTTAATATATTATACCAACATAATAATATTAAATTTGATCGATATTAATATCGTACACGTCGTATATACAGTGCTTGATTTATGGGCACACGAAATATGCTATTTTTTTTTTTAAATTTTTTACCTTTGCTAAATTTTTAAATCCCCATAATAATGTATAATACACTAAATAATTTCGGGGGAACGTTAATTTTTTTTTTTTAAAGTCCAACAGTCCGCTCTTATACTATTTCTCATTTTCCAATAATTCGTGCACTGTACTTGTCTGTACTTACACCTGTATAAGGCTATATATAGTATACAATTTAATATACTTTTGGTGGTTATTATATATTCAATTTCGAAGGGATAAACTTTTATTTTTACAATTTTTTTTTCAACTGTATTATAGTGATTATTTTATTTTGTCTTTTATAATATTATCTATGTATACGTATACCTATATGTAATAATCGTCGTACTCGTATTAGTTATGACTTCTATAATACTTCTATATATATATTATATTATATTATATTATATATGATATCCGTTTGGACTTGTTAATAATAAATTTATAATAAATATTTAGTATTTTTGACGACGGTCGAATATATAGCTTATTTATTATTTAAAATACTTTCTGCCGGCGATAGCTATAGCTGTATAAAACGACATTGACGTTCGTACGTCGATGTGACATTTGTAATCCATATAGAAACACTGTGTATAGGTATACATTTTTATATTTCATAGACTTTGTCGTAAATTATTCAATTGCGGATTTTTCATTATATATGGTTCGATCGTCTTATATGTTGTGATATTATCTCGAGACAGCGAACAAAAACCACCGTGTGTGTATAATGTGTATCGATTCGTCGTTTTAAAAGAGGTATAATATAAATTATTATAATATTATATAGTACGAGTATGTAATGCGAGTTTACGAGAATCGATTATTATATTTCAATATGATTTATAGATAATTAGATAATAATAATAGCACACACTGCACAGTGCACAATGCACGCAATTGTTTTAGGAGAACCCGATAGAATAATAATAATAATAATAATAATAATAATAATAATAATATCAACATTACAGAAAACAATAATAAAATATAATATAAAGATAAACTAGTGTGTGCAATTATTTTTTCAAAATTATTATCAATCATTTCCCACGCCATTAATTCAGATTGGCCGTATACCGTGGTTATATAATAGATATAAGGTTTTACTATAATAATTATTATTATATTATGGTGTAATATAATCGGTAAACCAATCGTTTATTATACACAAATAAAAACTATAAATTTATAATATTATATATATAAATGTACGTTTTTTTTTTTTTTTATAGATAATAAAACAAAATAATTCTTAATAAATTTAATTGGTAAAAAATGCACAGGTAACACTGATTACAGGGTGTCCAACCGTGTTCGTCCTCCTCGAAAATACTATTTTAATCCGTTTCGTGTTTTTTTGAAATTATAATATTACCTATAATTATACGATGACGAGTATCACGCGTTCGTTTTCCTCGCGGATATCTCTTCGTTGAGGGTTATTAAAAAAAAAAAAAAAAAATTATATTATATTATTTTATTATAATATAGTTAACGTATTTTAAATCGTATAATTATTCAATTATATAAAACGCGATATTACTATTATAATTTATTAAAAAAAAAAAAAAAAAAAAAAAACAGAAAAAGTGTTATGATAATAACAGTGATCAAAACCATCTATCATAAAACTCGTTCTCGATCGGAATATTTAGATACACTGGGTGTTTAAGTGATAAATAAACGACCGCGGATACATTATTATTTATTATAATATGTTATATTATCATAAACTCGAGAACAAAAAAAAAATTAAACATTTCGTATACTCGTAATAAATAACATATCAGTACTGTAATTTGTACAATAATAATTACAATAAATAATTATTATCAAATACATTTTTAATATACGATTACGATATAATAATATTATATTACAATGAAATCATTTGTTCAAAACGTGAAGCGAATGCTATCGAAAGTATATTATTATATTACGAGTATACTTCTGTGGAATTTATAATAACGCGTTTTAAACTATTGTAAATCGTAATATATTAAACGTCTACCTATACGTTTATGCAGAAAAAAAAAATATTGTTTGCGCCGTTTCATACGAACTTTGAAAATATTAAATTTAATATGTACCTGAATTCGCGCACACGTTGTTCTATATTGTTCACTTACCTAATAATTATTCAGTAACGCGTAATTTTTAATTCCAGTCCAACAAAGTGTTTTGAGCAATTATTATTATTTACTTTTTTTTTTCATGTAAAAAAAAAAAAAAAAAAATACTCCTTTTTAATTTCGAGAACGTTCATTAAATAAAACAGTGAATATATATATATATATATACATATATATATAAACGTATAAACTTTTTGGAGTTTACGCGTTCATTAATTCAAAGTAAAGAGTTCAATTATTATTCGCCATTCATCGCGTTTATTTTTTCCCCAGTATTTTTCCTTTTACGGGGAAAACATGTTTTGATTTCTTAAAATACGTATAAAGTAAATGGCATTTAAACTTAAATGCGTGATTAATAGCTTATACTATGTTAAAAAAAAAAAAATAATAATAATAATAATAATAATAATAATAATAAAAATACTCGCTTTATAAAATAATTATACCTTGTGATTTTCAAATACTGTGATGATGATAATATATAATATTATTGTACTTAAATTACGTATTTTGTAATATAAAATATACTGGTAATAATTATTTATATACAGGGTGAACGTATAGTTTTAATTTTTTTTAAAATACCAATAGGGAACGAATAACGATAGTTTGATGACCTATATACAATATTATAATAATATGGTACCTAAGTGATATAGAGATAAGTTATAATTTTATAACTGTTATTATAATATGAAGTTAAAATGTAGTACTGTGTGAATGTAATTTAGATAATTTTATTTAAAATAATGTTCATATAAAGTTTGCAATTTTGGGTCTTGGCTGCATATATATTAATATTATATTATGGTTTGGATATTTAATACAAGCAACTTAACCGTATGTATTATTTTATTTAAACTAAATATTAAATTAAAGGCCCGTGGGGAAGAAGAAGACATTATACAAAATCTTAAAGGAAGAAAAATGAGCTCTCTTGAACACGTATGATGGAGATCCAGCGACATAATGAAAGATGCGCTTAACTGGAAACCAGAAGGTATAAGAGACCACTGGGCACACCGAAGAAAATGTGGATGGATGAACCTAACCAGAATTTCTGGCAGTGATGGGTCTTAATCTCCTATAAGAGCCAAAGAAGGAGAAATATTCAATATTTTGAACATTGTCATTCATATATATTTTAATAAGCCTTTAACTTAGAAATAACTAATATTTTATTATATTTACTTATAAAAGTATTAAATATATAAGTACAGTTGTTAGAATATTCGATTGTGCTCAGTCAGAATTGATTTTTCCAATTCGATGATTTATTAATTTATTATTGTTTTCAAATCTAATAATATTATACTATATTTATATTATTCTATCACTATCACTATTTAGTCTCCCAAGGATTGAATGGGTTTCCCTTTCCAAAAACACCATTCATTCGGCTTTTTGAAAACTTACAAAATAACGTATTTTAAAAATTAAAATCTATTATTTCCTATATAATTATTCATTTTTTTTTTCGTTTGAATTTAATTATTAATATTGCTATTCGGAATTTAGATAATTTCAGTGTTTTTTTTTCAATTACCCATTTAATAGTGTTTTAAATTAATACATTTTTTTCTTTTGTTTTCGATTTTAATAATTCTTCCTGTTATCAAATAAATCTTATAAATTAATCAAGTAAAAAACATGTTTTAATATAAGTATAAAAAAAATATTCTTAGGTACGAGTACATAAATAACATATGGATAATTTTTAAAAACAGAAAGTATTATAATTATAATTTTTCCTAAAATGCATTATAAAATTATTTTGCAAAATTGAAATTTTATAGGTTTAATTAAGTTATCAATTAACTATTATGCAAATAATTCGTTGATGATTAAAAAAAAAAAAGACGACGTTTATTGCTTATTTAGTTAAGACATTAAATTGAATATAAATTTCAAACTCATTACCTTGTTTTTTAGGTGTTTTATAAATGAGATTATAAAAGCATCGAACTTGATAACTTTATTTTTAACACTGCAATGTATAAAAAACTTTCAATTATAATTTAATTTTTTTACTTATTACGAGATTAATAATTGTTTTACGCGTAACAATAAAATTGATAACTTAATAGTAATTTATGATTAACTTTTAATAATATTATTCTTGGTAAATTCTTATTTTATTAATAATCGTCTATAAAGTTGTAATAAAACTAAATATAAATATATGTTTTTCACGAGAACTTAAAATACTGGAAAACATTTTAATATTATTAATGTACACAGTCAGGAAATGCATAAAGTTTTGCAATTTAAAGAAAACATTATTAAAATAATATAATATTAAACAATAATATTTCCATGATAATATTAAAAATATTATCTATAAATGTTTATTTATAATATATTTTTTTAATAAATACGTACGATAAATAAATAAATATCCGAATTAAATATTATATTTATAAGTTTGCTTTTTAAGTTTTAATACTTTATAATATATTATACAAAATTTTGTAATTATAATATTAAATCTGTGTATAATATTTTAAAATAGAATAAGTAAAAAATAGATTGAACGATTAAAATGGGTGACTGATGGAGTTACAATAATTATTAAAATTATATAAAAAAAAAAAAAAATCCAAGACAGCAGTAGGTAGTTGTAATGTTTAGTTAACAGAACATTAGTCAAACGGCCAGCCAGCGAGTAACGTAATAAAGAGATTTAGTGAAAATGTTAGAAGAAGTGTTGAAATAAACTAATTTATGATTCCATATATAAGTAAAAGAAAGTTTCGCTATAAGAAGTGAATAATTTTAAAATTACAAATAGTGGAAAGTTTTAAATATCTCGCGGAGTGAACGTAAATATTAATATAATAACGTCTTTTATCGGAAAATATAATATAGGCTGAAGAATATTATAAAAAAAAAAAAAAAATAAAAAAAAATAATAATAATAGTAATAAAAAATAAAATAAATCTTTATTATTATAAAATTAAAATATCGCAGTCGATAAAAATAAAATATTGCTGTTATTTTGACACGTGCGAAATGAGTGAACCGCGAGGCGTTTGAGATATAATATTATAAAAACGTATTTTTAATAAAATTTGATAAAAATCAATTTATTTATTATATTATATACTTGCGTGATACGTTCGATGAAAGATCTTTAGAATCGTTTTCGGCACGATATAGAATATAAATACGAGTATGTTATAACGTGCTATTTAGAGATGTTCGAAAAAAATCGAATGACGACTTATTTGTATGGACCGCGGTTATCTAACCGTGTAGATAACCGTGGTATGGACATATAATATTATAATTGAAAACCAATAGCATCTATATAATATATTCGCTTAACACAATATATTGTATACATCAATAAGGATCAATAGGCCGGAATGATTTGGACGAATACGAGTAAGGGATGAAAACAATATGCTCATTAGGAGGGTGGTTACCGAATGAATGAATAAATAAAACACGACCATTAAACACTCGGCGGACGCGAGGTAGAAAGACGCCAGCTAGCATAATAATATATACGTATAGGTAATGGATATAAGTTTGGTTGTTAATAGTCTATATAATAGTCGACTATATAGAATTGGGCAAGAAACGTTTGAGAGGCTTGTACGTGACAGCTCAACTTCTAAAGAACGGCCTGAGTTTAAAAAAAAATAAAAATTTTATTTATAATTAAAAATAATATTATATTCTATAAAAAATAAATTCGCTTTTTATAATAATAAAAATAATAATAATAATAATAATAATAAAAATAATTAAAACAAGTTACTTGAATTATATACGTATTTATAGAGGTATGACACGTAGATATATTATGTTATCAACCGCTATTAATTGTTTGAAAATGCAAAAGCCGAGTTTACGGTTTCCTGTTACCGTGGTAATAATATAAAAATGTATAAAAATGAATTAAAATAGCGTGCGGAAAATAATTTTAAAATTTCAAAATCGTAATTACACAGTAATAATAATAATCCTTGTTGTTTGTCGGTTGCGGTTATATACTTTCTTTGATAAACCTCATATTTGTTTACAAGGGATGCCATATAACTTGTAAATTATGCAAATATATAGACAGAAAATAAAGCTATATTATAATATAAGGTCGAAAAATAAATAAATAACGGGTAGAATAGTAAAATATTCCATAAATTTATATTCAATTGAATACGTAGGTATATATAGTTAATAAATCGTACAGTAAAATAATATTTTATAGGTAGGTAAATATTATAATATAATATATGTGCATTGGTATGCGTATTATATCTATCAACGTCATTGGATGAAAAATAAGATAATTTACGATAGTATTCGCCATTTTTATTTCCTTATTATTAATTATATTACATAAAGAGAAAAAAAATAAAAGAAGGGTTATCCCTTAGGTGTAGAGTTGGTCCCTTAGGATACTGTTGAATTTTGATTAACATTTGAATGCAATGATTAATCGTTATCTTAAAACCCAAAACTGCCAATTTTATCAAACACAATAATTAATATAATATTATATACACAAAAACGAGAATTTTAGGAAATATTCAAAGTTTTAAATATTTTGTAAAAAAATTAACGTAATATACTCGTATATAATAGTATCTATGTGAATACCTATTACCTAAACAAATGTTCAAGTCTCTAAGTTCAAAATTTTGAAATCGAATATTAATCGAAATTTCATTTTTCTTGAAAAATTCTGTTTTTTCATTATTGTTCAGTCGTTTTTCCTATTGCATAAGGTCAATTTTGAGAAATTCAAAAAATTACTCAAAGACAGCACCAACTGCATCCACTTTTAAACCGAAAACATAATATGCTATTCTTGAAAATTGGAGCATTATTTCTGGTAGAAAAAGTATTTGCATAGGTATATTATATTATGATTTAATTTCACTACAATATAAATATAAATTAGACCTATAACCTATAAGCATTTGTCGGGGAAACTGCATAATTAGTGTGTAATGTATAAAAATGTTAAGTTAATAACTATTACAAATCCATCCACTTATTTTGACCTAATTCGACCACTGCATATTATAATATGGGATACTTATAATATTGTAAACGGGCAAATTTGAACAATCTATTAATGATATATTTGTCTTTTATATTTTATAATATAGACACATATCATTAATAGATTGTTCAAATTCGCCCCTATACAATATTATGTATAATAATACCCCATATTATAAGTATGTCATTATTATAAATATGCAGTGGTAGAATTAGGTCAAAATAAGTGGATGGATTTATAAATTTATAATAGTTATTTAATGAGAACTTAACATTTTTATACATTACACATTAATTATACAGTCTCCTCGACAAATACTCAGGTCTAATTTATATTTATATCGTAGTAAAATTAAATCATACATACTCGTACACAAATATTTTTATACAAGTATGTAACACTATAAATTTTAATATAATTCTTATTTTAACATAATATAAAGTATAGGAGGGATGTATTATTAAGAGTATAATAAATTAATAAGTGAAGGGATGGATTGTATATAATAAATTAATAACTGAAGAAAGTATCTGGATGGAATCCTCGTGATCCCCCCCCAATTTTGAAACTTGAACTTGATTCAATCGGTGATATCACAATATATATATTATAAGTATAACACAAATAAAGTACGCAAATTAAATCATATTATTAACATAATATAATTAATTGTGATCTTTGCTGTATTTGAATTAAATGCATGAACGTAAAAATTGTTGTTTAACGCGTTATGCGTATGGAAATAACGGTTAAAACTTAAAAATCCATGCAAATCGTTTCCAAAAGGTTATCCTTATCACTGTTCACCGTCTGTTATGAGTTGTAGAAATCGATAATAATATATTTTTTAATAATATTATTTATAATATTTAGAGGCAGTAATTTTTGGGGAAAAAAAGTTTTAAGAAAATATTAATATTACGTACAAGGTACAATTTTAATCATAATATTATAACGTAGAATTCTTTACGTTCATGTTCGTATTATTCATAAATATATATATATATATATATATATATATATATATTATATACCGTATAAAATGCGAATATAATGTTCATGAACTTTAATTATTAATTTTTTTTTTTTTTTTTTTTTTTAAAAAGTTGAATATATTTAATTTTTGTGTACTTACTTACCTATAGTTATACGACCACGGTAATAATATTATCGCGCACAATTTAAATTAGAAATATAATAATTTACATTAATGGTCGTGCTTATATTTATACGGATAATGGTTTCATAAATCGACCGACTTGTAGTTAAAATAATGGAAAGTACGTTTCTATATAATACGAGTATATAGTTTTAGTAATTGTAATTACATAAATTAATGTTTTATCGTTAGCTAACATAAAACAAAGAAAAAAAAAACAACTGAAATATGATATTACGAATGTTCGTGTCCAAGTCTAATGGTTCGAAGTTATTTTTGATAAAAAAAAAAAAAAAAAAAAAAAAAATAATAAATGACGATATTATGCGTAAGTACGTTATGCCTATCTATATTTATTTTTTTTTTTTTTATACTTAAAAGAGCTGTTCAAATCGTATTATAATGTACTTTTAATAGTCAATTCAGGCGACACTCATATACAGGTACGTATACTTAGAATGTAAGCCAGTAATAATCTTTGACGTTGATTATCGAAAACCCTACTGACATCATTCCTATTAATAGTCAAATGGCGCACGAGTAGGTACTTGACTTAAAGTTTTTCGTTGCGGATATCGCGAATTTGAAATAAAATCATTTTGCGTGTGAAAATAATATCGATCGGACACAAGTGGATATGAATAATAATTATGGTGGACGAATAATCGTATAATTGATATTTTAAAAAAACAATGATGATTCAATACGTTAAAAAGAATGTAAAAAAAATTATGTGCTTAAATAAGTGCTTTAAAAAAATATCACATACTAATCTAAAATTTTAAATAGGTGTAGTTATTCATAAAATGTGAAGACTTGTTTGGAATTTTTTTAAAAAAAATATTATTAAAATTAAAATTGTTACCTATCAAATATTGATAAAAAAAAAAAAAAAATGGAAAATGTTAAAAGTTCATTATAGAGATTTGGAATTGGAAAGTTTCAAAATTTTATCATATAATATAATAATGTGATAAATATATTATGAAGAAAAGTAGCAAATATTTCTATGGATATCGCATAACGTGATGGTGAATTTTTGAACTTATCGTTTGTCTTTCGTATTTAATTGATTTTCTTTTTTTTACCGTATAAAAATACTGTTGAAGGGAAATTACAAAAATAAAATAAATATATGGATGAATTTATCGACCGAAAGCCTATTTCGTTAGTGGTGGCTTTGTGTCCACAAACCAACGTTTGAATTATCATTATATTGTTACAATAACAATATCGAGAAAAGCGTATTTATATTGATAAAAAAGTTATACGAGCTTTGCTCAGAAACAAACAAAGATCGAATGGAAAAGCTATGTTTTAATTTCGTTAATTGTGCATTTTCTAATCTCGTTATCTACTACAATACAGTTTTGATTTGTGTTTCTATTATTATTACTATTATTATTATTATTATTATTATTATTATTATTATTATTATTATTATTATTATTATTATTATTATTATTATTATTATTATTATTATTATTATTATTATTATTTGTTTTACGTTGGAAAGTCAAAGACAATAATATCAATGAATGCATTTTTCTCTCAATCGATTTTTCTTATATAACGCGACAATAATTAATGTATAAAAGGTATTAATATCGTTATAATACAATGTCAGTGATTTATCTGTATGTAATTATATTTAAATTTTAAATTTACAACGATTCTATACAGTTAAAGTATCAATTTTATATATTATTTTCATTATCTGATGAAACACAAAATACTTTTAATGAAATAATATTTTTGTTCGATTAATTTGATGTTTTAAACATATTATTGCTGTAAGCCCAGTAGGTAAGGTGAATTATACGAGTATTAATATCATCCTATACGTTGATTTTGTATATAATCAGAATTCTATTCTGTTGATAGTAGAAGTCTTATACTTACTGATTACACGAAATGCGCTTAGACTATAGGACACTCAAAGTGTATATTTTGTGTTTACACGAATATTATTATTTCTAAATTTCACATTACATAAGGTTTTTCGTTATTTTATTTTATTTTTTTAATGATTCACGACGGTATATGTGTAATCATTAAAAATAAAATATAGATATTTTTTTAAATTCTCGAACTTTATGGACTTTGTAAACTCGAATATGTACGCAAAACGTATATATATACAAGTATATAATATATATAAAATACATCACGAGTATTTATTTTGTATTACTATACGTCTATATCAATACAAGTTACGAACTATAACAAGCTATTTATATTAATCCGGCCTCGGGTAAAACGTTATTATAGAAACGGCTACAATGAACATCAAAGGACCGAAACGTTACATTATTATTATGTCTGATATTGACGAAAAATAACGTATTGTAGATATTATTTTATAATATTACGTATTATTAACTGTGTAATTAATTTTATTGCGGTTGTCGTAAATATTATAATGTTTTCTTTTGTTCTGCATTTTGCGTTCGTTTCGTATATTAAAAAAAATTACAATATCCTTTTGCCGCGGGGGTCGATTACCTTTTAACCTCCTGTGTGTGTGTGTGTGTAGATAATATAACATTTCAGGGAAAAAAAAGTAAAAAAAAAGTAAAAAAAAAAAAAAATACTTGTAAATATTAATAATAATTATAATTTTGGTTTGAAGTCAGAGGACTATACGTTATATATTTTATAATATTATTATACTATACAGGATGATGTCCCAGATAACAATATTACTGATTTTATACGTTGAAAATATTATTTCTGTGAAAAACGTATATTTTTAATTGCAATTTTTTTTTTTTTTTTTTACTATGAATGATTTCGGAACACGTTGGATATCAAAATATGAATACATGCGTCTAATTTTTATTCTTTTAGATTTTGAGCAAGGCGAAAAAATCTATTGCAGGTTTTACAATGTGTGTTTTT
The DNA here is from genome assembly GCA_021307375.1 of Tetraneura akinire. Lineage (NCBI taxonomy): Eukaryota > Metazoa > Arthropoda > Insecta > Hemiptera > Aphididae > Tetraneura > Tetraneura akinire. The sequence goes on along the minus strand of JAIUCT010000012.1, from coordinate 1,709,990 downwards.
TTTTTTTTTTTGTATGTATATAGGCACTAAGTGGATGAAATTAGTACTTTATTCAGGTCATTTTTAGAATTTTTCAAAATTGATCCTTATGCCATAGAAAAAATGATCAAAAAACGACGAAAAACCGGTATTTTTCACGAATTCGATTTCAATATTTCACGATAACTCGGGCAATTTAGAAATTAGAGACTTGAGAATTTGATTGGGTATTCACATAGATATTATATATATTATATGTGATAAAATTTTGGGACTGTTACGTTAATTTTTCTACAAAATATAGGACCTTGAATTTTTCGTAAAATTCTCGTTTTTATGTATTTAATGTTTGATAAAATTGCCAATTTTTAGCATTAAAGTCTGTAAATTTTACTGAAATATATCTACATATTACTTAACATCATATAAAAATATTTAAAAAAATCCCTAGTCTCATTTTTTTTTTTCAGTATATTGTTCTATGACGTAAACTAGCTGCAGTATTTCCCATACAATCCCACAAATTAATTTCCTAACAAAAAATTAGTTTTACCAGAATTCTTTTGGAATATACGCAGTATATCCATGGTTTTTTTTTTTTTTTTTTAAAAAAAAAGTTTGAAATTTTATTGCGTATCTGTAGCATACCCTAATGGAAAAATTACTGCTCTTAACCGTCGGAACAAAATTATTTTATTTTTCATTATGACGTGCGAGGTGCGAGCTATACATTATTATATTATTTTTCTTTAAATCGGTTTAGAGAAAATATGATTAACGCGTCTATAGTACATATAAAATGTATATTCAAGGATAACGTAACTATTTGTGCTCAATAAGTCTTGAAAATCTTCGTATCTTGTTGAAATGTGATTACACGTTCGCGTTTCTTCGATATACGAGTACGAAAAAATCGAAAATGGATTTCCGTTAAATTCCCATCAAATCGTCAAAATAAATGTACATAATATAATGTTATTATTTATTCTGTTGTCTGCGGAATACATCGACATAAAAAGTATACATATAAATACTTATATAACGTTTTATCCTGCTTTGGCATCGCGACGGTTCGTTAATTCGCGAAATAATAACATTGTGAATTTATATTTAAAATTGTAAAAGTCAAACAAAGACGGTGAATTTTACAAGTTACAAAGTTATGCATTGTAACAGTATAAATATCACATGTGTATACACGTTATCTTTATAGTTGGTATTGATTTTATACGACATTCCATATTTAATAATGTAAGTATTCGAGTTTACGAAATTCTCGTCGTATAGAACGATTTTTTTTTTTTGTTTTTTTTTTTTTTTTTTTAGTTCAAAACCAAGAGTGTAAAATAATTTTAAAGTCGTTCAATAATATTATATACGTTATGTTGTGTTATTGTACGTTATTGTAACGATTATTTATATTATACATCGTATACTACACATAATAATAATAATAATAATAATAATAATAATAATAATAATAATAATAATAATAATAATAATAACAATAATAATAATAATATTATATGGTCACATTTCGAAGTGTTCGTGTAATATTTTATCTTAAAAAAAAAAAAATAAAAGAAAAATAGAAAAACTCTGTAATATATTTTTTATTCTACACGTATAATACACAATAATATCCTATACTTGAAAATATTATTTTTTATTTATTTCCTTTATTTTATATTTAATTATTTATAGCGTGATGCTTATAAGGGAGTAAATATTATTTATTTGATTTCTGAACGACAAAAAAAGGTTATATTTTTATTATGCGCGTGTTATAGGTATAGGTATACGAATTCTATACCCAGGTATAATATTAGGTATCTAATGAACGATAATTATTAATATAAACCAAACCGGATAAAGTATATAAACACTAAATAAAAAAACGAATTTTTTATAATAATTCGAAACACTAAAAGTACTCATAGCTATCAAATTTCGATTATTTTTCTCTCCTAAGCATAATACGTAGTATAATATGCATATATCAGTAAAATTGGTCATAAAATCGTCTCTTTCGTGCGGTTCGTTTATTAAATCGATATTCATAGTAAAAAAGTTATAATTTTTTAATAAAAATTAGATACAAACTACTGTTTTAATTATTTACGATTTACGAATTGAAATATACGATATAAAAAACTATATCTGTATCATCGGTTTATAAAAATTTTCGAAACACTGTATTGACAATTAGAAAAAACTACCCTCGATAACCGGGCGTAGTAGCCGTTTCGCGTTATATTCTGACTGAAAATTAGTGTGTAAACTACTCTTGTATATTATATAATATACGATACGGAAATCAATAAAAGATAACGGGTATCTCTATTTCAAAGTGATAAGCGATTCATTCGTTCGTCTATATATGACATCTAGATTCGGATCGCATAACGACGTGATATTTTCGACGACGAAACTAAATGTATAGACAAATGGAGAGTACTTATAATGATATATTTATCGTTGTTAAACTTATAAGCGCTCGATTCGAAAAACTAAATAACGTTCGAAACAAAATATACTTGGGTGCTAAGTACATAATACATACTCCATTATTATCGTTAAGAACAATAAGAATAATAACGACACGCGTACACGAAACGTAAACAAAACCGTGGTATATATTAAAAAAAAAAGAGAGAGAGTTCCTAAAATGTTTTTACGTAAAATTGAAATTTATATAATGGCATATTTAAAACGTTTAAATATTTATTTCGAAAAGTATACCCTAAACCTATAGTAACCTTCACTCGTACGATAATGTCGTATATATAATAAGTTTAAGTAAAATTAAAAATATGACGTTATGTTATAACTCTCTCCTATTATAGACAATAGAGTCGTCTCTCGTCTGCTATGACGAAACTTTATTGATAAAATGATAACACATAAAAATATAATACGAGTAAATACGGTAAATAAAATAACGAATAACTGGTTTTAAACAATAAAATTTTATATTGATATAAGTCGTAAATTATAATATTTGTGTAGGAACGTTTTATAATTTTTTCACTCTTGTTCCATTATCAATCGAGTATAATACAGTAATTGTACCTAAGTAAAACGAACGGTGCATTATCGGCGAATGATTTAACGTTTTAATTATGCATACAAAACATTTTGTGTTTTTACATACAAAGGAATCGCGTCCTCTTAATGTACACTGTAGATTATTTTCGTATAGAGTGTAACTATAAAGCTGTCTACACGTTCAGTCCATGTAGCGCACCGCACGTAATATAATCATTTATAGTATGCACTCAGGACTCAGTTATCACTGTATAAAGACCGGATTTATACGTATTTAAAATTTTTAAATATGCACTTAAAAAGAATAAAATATGCAAAATAATTTTTGATTATTACAGCTATTTATATTTATTGTAAAATTATATAAAATCAAAACATAAATTATGAAAAAAATAAACTACAATTTTAATTGTAAAAATCTTAAATTTTAATCATTATAATGATGATAAAAAATATTTTTTTATAATTCACACAACACTCTTATTGTGATTAAATTTTTATGATAAATCCTCTAGAAAATCAGATTACGCATATATTGTGTAATATTATAAATTATTTCTTGTTTTTATTAAAAAAGCGTTTATACATAATATGTACAAATAAATATTTTTATATTCTCCCATAAAAAAAAAATATCACTGCCATCACTGCACAGGAATAAAGTAGTCGAAAATTCATCTATTCGACATGCTAAATATAGACTAAATATAGTGAGAACAAATAGAGCTCAGAAAAATATTAACAATCTGTACCATTGTAATTTGTACATTCTGTAATTGGCATATTAACATTGATTAATTATACAATTAATACAATTAATTAATCAATGATATTTTAATATATTATATACAGTATATCTGAATACCTAACTATCTTTTCTTTTTTTTTTATCTATTTAATTTTTGGTGTAATTTTTTTTTAATATTGTATAGTAATCAATTTTGGACATTCGTACGAAATTTCCATACTTATTTCTTTTAGCAATACTTCGCATGCACTCCATCGTCATGTCTTTTTGAATTTTTGAATTTCTTACCCATAATCGTTTTGTTCGATTCTTTTTTAATATGTACTGTTTTCTTTTTTTTTTTAAAGAAATTTAACTATATAGGTACAACAACTTTTGGTGAAATTTTTCATAGAAATATTGTCAGGGTCAAAGGGTTTCTAGATAAATATTATGTATAAATATACACTGGTCAAGTAGACCAATATTTAGATAGATATTAGTTCTTCACGCTCTTGAAGACTACTCTAAGTCTCTAACTAGAGTAAATTTCTTTATTCAGCCAGATCGGCTAGTGCAATCTATAACTAATCTGGCTAGATTTTTGTCTACAGCGTACAGATACCTCAAAGGTCTTCATATTTCACCGTTTTGTGACTTAATAAAATATATATTATCTTATCGATAAAATTTTAATTTGTGTTATCATATTATATATTTAAGCGTGATCAATCGCGATATTATAATTTTGTTCGAGTGGACATAATAATATAATGGTAATATCATCAGCTTTACGATCGTATATAATATACGTATATATTTTATCCCCGAGCACTTAAAACTCGAAAACGACTCTCGATCAATTATTATCCTAACTTGGTGATATTACCCGCCGCGCTGGACACTGCAGGGCCCGTTAATATTTTAGACGTTTCGTGTGCGCACTTCAGCCAAAGTGTCCGGGAGAAATATTATATTATATATATTATAAATTTCCCCCAGCGTTTATATTATTATTATCCTGTCGATATCGCCGTGCAATAACAATAATTATGTTATATTAAATTTTCGAGGTTAAACGAGAAAATCGCATTATACAATATTAGGTCCGTAGCCAGACTAAATATTTAGGTGGGGCAAACCGAATTTTAGGGGGCACTAAAAAAAAAAATGTTATGAATATTTTTAATTTTATTTTTGTATATCATAATATTTAACATTTATGCTTAAGAAATAATTTTAAAAATAAGTATTAATAGTAAATATTTTATTTTAAATTATAAAGATTCGGTGAACCCCAAAATATTTGTGGCGGCGAGTTAACGCGCGTCCATGTGAACCTAGTCTAAAACAGTGAAATTACGAATCATAAAAATACATCTAATATCGATAACGTGTCAACAGCAATCACCGAATTTTTTTGTGGGGGTAACGATTAAGTCTAGGGGGGCTATGCCACCTTTTGCCCCCCGTGGCTACGGGCCTGTATTATATTAGGCAGGTAATGTGCCTCCTATATATTATAATATATTATATACAAAACTTGCAGAGTGAGAATGTTTCTCAAAAGACAAAACTATTTAGTCTGCGATTCAGCTCGACATTATAGTATTATTAGTATATTATAGGCGGATAAGTACTTAAATTTTTTCCCATTTAAAAAAAAAAAAACAAAAAACAGTTACCGGGTTACAATACGAGAGAGATCGTTTTTACGATGATATCGTTTCAAAATTACAAAATTTTAAATTTTCGGTTTTGGACGTTTTTTTTTTCGTCACGTTTTGTAGGGAAATTGTATACCTATCTACGTACCTATAATAAATTATGGGCGGTTTTAAATATCAATCATTTTAGCATATTATATTGTACGTTACTACGTTATTTTTATCATAATAAAATATCGTCTTCGCAAAGAACGAGCCGAGGTAAATGACATTTTTCGTTATCAAAACGATTGTTACAAAACACTATACTCGTATATGATACATAATATATTTATTTTTATTATAAACAAGACTCTTGTACACGTGTCCGCGTGTACGAATATTATTCGAAACGTTGATAGCGCAAACAACAAAATTCGTTGTTTTCCTTCTCTGTCATTATTAGGCAGTCGTTTTGTACATATACACAACACGATAGTATATACAATATAATACGATAGTATATACAATATAATATATTGTAAACAGTTTGATAAGAATTTGAAAAATTATTATATTTATTATAAGTATTCGATAACTATTAATGTCTGTATTTGTATTAAAGTAAACTTAGATATATATAGTTTATTATTGTGTGTACAGTATACAATACGTTATATTTTTTATTATTATATGTATACCTATTATGTATGTGAAAAGTAAATATGAAATTGACAATACAACTGGATATTATAGTTATTAAATAATAATATTATATATTTTGTATCGAATTCGTTCATATCTTTTTAATAAAAAAAATAACAATATTATTGTTATATTATCATCTAATAATATACTTGGGTATATTTTAATATTTATATTCGTATAATTATTATAATCAGCCGTCCGTTTCAACTGTAAAATTTTCATATTTATACGAGTATGTACAATAATTATTTGATCCAATATAAAATATAATATATGAATACCGATCAAAAATTATTAAAATTTTAATTTTTTTAAATTAATTAAATTTTTTTTTCGTTTATTTTAGTTATTTAAACAATTTTATTGTTTAAATTGGACTGTGCCTGGGAAAAAGAGGATATCTACAGGTATATATATTACGTTTTTGGTATAATAATTTCACGTTGGCATAAAACTATAAATTATAATATAATAAATTTCATCTATTTTCATTAGAAAATTACTACCACGTGCCACGTGGACATAAGTCAAAATTTAATTGGTAGGTAACAAAAGGCGTAAGTCGGGTTTCTGCTACCTATTATAATTATTAATTATATTATATTATAAATGTTGGCCGCCTCGCGTTGTAATGGTCGTCTATATCTATATTGAAATGATTTGTTTGTATTTCATTTGACCCGTTTCCTTTCTCACAGTCACAACTCACGCAGTTACCGTCAAATTGTAAGTACGTTAATTATTATTGTAACATTGAAAAAAAAAATAAAAATTATTATCGTATTTATTGCACCGTTTATATTTACACATATTAATTAAAAATGAGAAAAAAATCAAAAGACAAATAATATTATACTCGTACTATTGAAAAAAAAAAAAAGATCGTAGTTGGAATAGATTACGTTATTATCATAACCGCGAATATTACTTAAAACGTTATAAATTGTAAAATTATTTAAAAATTGCAAATTTAATTTTCAATCATAACAGTTCCTATAATATTTTATACGTGCAAACATACATTTTTCAAAAAATTATATAATTTTTTATTATAAGACTACACTATATAGGTACCATAATAGGTACACCTTGTCTACAGTGAAATCTCGTAAAACGTAGGTACAAAATCCTGTAAATTTCTTTAAAAAAAAAAAAATTTAAAAATATAAAGAATTATATAATTTAAAATTAACAACGTTTTTCAGGCAATCGCGTGTATACCATCACGAGAACTCGTGGGAAATAAATTAAATATTGTCGACGCGGAGACTTTGACGACATATTAATTATTATAATTTATAATTTATAACACAATTTTCGTCCGCATGAAATTATCACGTTTATACATCATAATTATTATAATCAGTTTAATAATTATAAATTTGTTTTTAGAGACGTTTTAAATTTAAATTTCCTTTAAAGTTTTCGTTAAGAAATTATGGTAAGAACTAATAGAGACCATCGTTAATTCCTAATATAATACGATAGTTTATCGTTTGTATTTTAGATTCTCTGCGTGGTAGAATTAAGAGAACTTCTCGCGTAAATACGCGTGTTGTCTTTACGTTTTAATTTTAACACTCGTATTTTACACGCGTAGCAATGAAAAATGATATTGCGAAATTCCAACGTGCGACGGACCCCAAAAAACGAATACCTATTAACATTATAAACATGATCGATATAACGTAGAAGCGTACAGGTGATGGCGGTAACTGAAAGTATATGCACGTAATTCGAAATGAAAAATAAATAAAATTGTTATTCTTCCCTCAATAATAAGCTCGAGTTTTATTGATTTATTTTTTTAAGGATTGTGTCATGTAAAAAAAATTACGAAATTTTGATTAAAAAACGAATATATAATATGTAATATCATAACTAGGGCTCGGAAGTTGATGACCTAAAGAATCTTAAAAAATGACCAAAAAAATACGAATAAATGACCTAAAAATGATGGAAAATGACTGCAAAAAATGACCCAACAATTGTCAAATTATGTAATAAAATGACTTAATTAACTAAAAAATGCAAAAAAATGACTTATTTTATATTTTTAAGAAAAAAACATTTTATTTGATATCTTGTTAAAAATTATTATTTAAATATAAATACGAGTACCTTACAAAAATATTTAAAACAAAATAAAAAAATGATCCTAATTAAAAAACCTTATCAAATTTATTACATTGAACAATAAGTGCATGTTTCATATTTTCTATAGTAAATGACTTGCGATTGTCCGATAGTTACATTCTTATACTCTGTGAAACTTTTTATGACATTTACACATTTAATGAAAAAAATTAAGCATTAAATGTATTTAAAAGAAAATTTCGCTATATTCTCGAAAAATGACGTATTTGTCGAAAAAAAAAATGATTTAAAATGTTGGACCGTGATAAAATGATATTAATGAGAAATAAAGGCAAAAAACAAAAAAAAAAAAAAGGAAAATAAAAATTTCAGATTATTTTAGTAGACCATCTAAATCGGAATTTTAACTTGATAGATAAATGACTACATCAATTAAAAAAAAAAAAAAATGCAAAATGCGTCAACTTCCGAGCCCTAATCATAACGTATAATAATATACAGGTGTAAATTTAAATCCCCCTCGTGGAAACGTGTTTTACCGAAATAGTTTTATTATATTTTTTAAAGTGTCATCATTGCATCGAAATATAGTACGATTTATATTTAATTTTGATGTATTTGCTCGGCATATTTACTCTTTATATAAACATTTATATTATATTATATTATTAACTATATTATTTATATAATATTTACCTACCGATATGATGAAATTCAAATAGTATTATAACTTTTAGTTTTTCGGGAATAAAATAAACGCACGCATGACGTGTTTTGATATTTAAACTGTTTGAAGTACGAGAACTATATATGATATTATTATTATATAACCGACCGGTTGACTCGCCCAGCGTGAAATTTTTTTTTTTCGCTTCGCTCACAATCTAAAATAAAAGCTATGAAAGTTTAAATAAATACAAACGAAAAAAAAAAAAAAATAACACCATAATAATATAATGAGATGACACCGCTAATCAGTTAACAAAAAAAAAAAAGTAAGAAAATCGATAGAAACCGATCGTTATATAGCAGTGGTTCTCAATATTTTCATAACCTAGTTATAACCAAAAACTTTCACGTATACCATTTATTGATAGTTTTGATAATTTTAAGACCATTTTATTTTATTTTTTCTTATTAATATAAACTATATACATAATCATATTGTAAGTTGTAGGACTGTATAATATGTATTTATATAGTATTTATTTTTTTTTTCAAAAATGGAGACTCCGACCAAACTTCTCTAAAACAATGGTAACATTGTTCCATATAAATAACAAAGAGGCAAATGTGAGAATTAACAGCACATTTTTGTGGGGAAACCATTCGCAATAATAAACTACCAGGAGTGGTCGAAGTGGGGTAAAATTAGTGGAGGGATGCCTACCTAATGTTTTGACATTATTATTATTATTATTACATTAATGATATTTTTGGTGTTGTTTTGAATCAGTTCGAAATATTGTGGTATGATAAGATGACATGATTGTAACACTGTTTATATCTGTTAATAAAGTTATTATTTTTATTTTATCATATACATTTTCCTCGCGTACCGCATTTATGAGATCTAAACACATCACAGGTTGAGAATAACTAATATAGAAATTATTTTATTTAAATCACGTTTTTTTAGAATTTTCGTGCGGATATTCCACGAGATTAGGTTTACCTGATCATTTACTTTTATAAATTTTTTCACTTCTAAACAAGTAAGTATACAAAATATACGATCCATTTCGATAATTTTTTTCCGAAAACAAATAAATAATATTTCGTACATTAATTTGTTAATTAAATTATACGCAAAAAGAATTTTACATCGATACGATATAACTTTATAACTATTAATTTATAATAATTACGATATTTTCATTATTGTAATATTTTAAACACAAATATTAATCGTATGATTTTTCTTCATTCACGTTTATTTTATTTTTTATTTTTATCATATAACAATAAACTGTCGACACGTAGATAATATTATTATGTTTTTACATTATGATAACGTGTATACGATAATATTGAGGAGTGCTTATTGGTTAGATTTGAGACCGGTATAATTAGTAAAATTATTTGAAAAATTTAAAAATGTAAATTGACGAATATTCGGTATTACCGTTTACATTTTTTCGAAATAAAAACCGAGATATTAAAAATATTTTTTATTTCGTTTTATATTTTGATCACGAAATGGGAAATGACGTATACAAATTAGTAATTATTAATATTATAATTTAATGGATGCTGTAGACTTACAAATTGATTTAAACTTGGAGAAAAAATAACGAACAGACGAGTTCAAAGATTTCTTGTCTTTGAAATCTTTAGAAATTGACATTCGAAAAAAAACATAATAATAATAATACCTAATAATATAATTTTTTTCAATTTAATACGATTTATTTTTTATATTATTCTGTTGTTAATTCATTTAAAATATAATTTGACCTATAGAAATAATAATCATTAATATAAAATATGTTTACTTGCGGTTTGAACGTTGTTTTCTTTTACGTTATCGTTTATAAGAATATACGTAGGTATATACTCGTATAATAATTATAGGTTGGAACGATTATTGTCTATAATTATAATACGAATTAAACATTTAACATAGGATTGCGATTTTTCAGTCTAATTACGTCAATGGTTAGATTCTCAATTATTCTCAAATGAGTTCTCGATAATAAAAATAATAATAATAATAATAATAATAATAATAATAATAATAATAATAATAATAATAATAAATTATAAATAGTCAATCTCGTTATGACGATAAAAAATTCATCAATAGTTATTTCCGAGTATTCCGTCGAATAATATTTATTATAAATTATCATATCAATTTTATACGAAAATATTAAATTATTGCAGAAATTAATAATAATATTGTGCCAGACGAAGATAAATAATATTTACAATACTAACGTTATTATTCCCACATTTAAGTATAGAAATTATATTTATCAACCCCAAAAAAAAGGAAAAAAAAGAAATAAAAAAAATTATCCTGCAGAATTTATAATAATACTACACCATTAATGTAAAACTACATAAAGTAAGAATAATATTGTTGTCGGTTATTTTCCTAAAAATAAAATATTGAAATGTTATTGAAATATGCGCACGATAAACGACGGGGGTGATCTAAATATTATATAAATAAATTTGAATATATATAAATTTTCATATTTTTAAACGGATTTGCATAGCGGGATCGATTTAAAATAATATAATAAATAAAATACGAAAACAATCATTCACTATAACCTCAAAATTCGTTAAGAGCAATATATATTATTTTATAAACGAGTCCCCGGGTTGTTAGTATAACATTTATAATATATTAAATATAATTATAAATTGAACGTTAAAGGTTCATTTTTTATTTTTTTTTTATTTTTTTTTTTTTTTATACTTGGTCGCTAACAATATTGAACAATATTATATTATATAGTTAAAAGGCGATACAATGGACTTTTTCAAGTAATTGTCGATAAAATTTAGAATTAATTGGCTAAAGGTTTTGAACGTTTATGTTCAAGTATATTATATTTATTTAATTGTTCGTGGGTACCTACAAACGAAACGAAATGTGAAACCGTAATAATTATATATACGATTATAATACAAAAATCGTATTATATTGTATTTTAAAAACGAAGTCACATTTTAATAACAATCGAGTGCCTTTTGCTGTTCGTAACAACGCATTACCCAAAAAAAAATAAAAAATAAAAAAAATAAAAAAATACGTCAAATATTATTTTTATTATAATAATACCTACTCGAATGTTTCAAACGTATAAATCGATTAATATTTTGGCCTTTTGAATTATTAAAAATATTTCGTTGGGTATATAAACAAGTGATAGTTTATTTTACCGATCGATTACGCGCAAACAATATTATAATATTATATTTTAACAGGTAATCGTATAGGTATCGTAAGGTAATATAGTTTACCTATATTATAACCTAACCTATTTTTTATAACCTAACCTATTTTTTTTATAACCTAACCTATGAGCGTGTGTGTGATTGTTATTTTGTCGAAACGAGAAAAGAAAAAAAAAAAAAAGAAACGTATACGTTTATGGTTTTTATTATTTTTTTTTTTTAATTTTTATACCTAAACATTTTACAAGATTATCGTTTGTGGACATAACATTTACATAATACGATATAATATTATTATAATACCTAACCCGCTCGTTACGAATTTACGACATTATATACAAAGTTGTCATGGATACAAATCATAAACAACGAAAATTATGTCGAAATACGTCATCAAATGGGAATATAATCAATTAAATGAATAAAAAAAAAAATAAATAAAAAACGGTAAATTCAATGTCAAAAAAAAAAAAAATAATACGGATCGCGAATCTCATATTCCAAAAAGACAACGCGAAAATTCACGTTTTTAACGAGGGTACGAGAAATTTTAATACGTCCCCTATATAAATCGATTCGTTTTTTCCTTTTCTGTACAAGCGTGTAAATAACTCGTAGTGAGTGTATAAAACCGTGATTTATTGTACAATACAATATAACTTTCAATAGTGTTTAATATTTTATATACATTTCATGATATTATATACGCTTATTATTACCTATACAAGTATATAGTTATATACACACAATCACATACTTTAGGGACATAATAAGGGCGGAGGCCGGAGATGAAGGGATAGATCTTCCCCAGGGATTTTTGTAAGACATATACCGGGTGTCCCACTAGGGTTGTCCGTGTCAATAACTTTTGATATTATGTTCTTTTGATCTTTACGATTTATTTTATATGTAAACAAGTCACAATTTTCATTATTATAATATTATTTTTTTTTCTTTGAGTAGGTATAGGTAATAAAAAGATACGTCCTATACTTTAAATGGAAAAGAAAATAGAATACAATTTTTGTTTTCATAATAATTTTTAATTTAAATTTCGAAATATATGTTTTATTTTCTTGGAAATAATTTCAATGTGCATAATATTATCCTATTATAATTATTGTTATAATTTTTAAAATTCGAATAAAATAATTAATAATATTTTATCGGGAATATTCCACGTAAACCGCGTCGTTTCATATTTGTTACAATATACCGATCGTATGAGTTTGAGTATATTATATATTATTTGTTTAGAGATAATAAGTTAAATTGATAAGAGATAATGCACAATTTAATCGATCGAATAATTATTATTCCTATAATAAATTAGTCGGAAATATACGCAATAACGTTCGTTAACCGATCGCTGATACATTTTTTTGCCGTTTAATCGACAAAAAATGAATCTTTATTATTATAATATTCGTTTGGAGCGTATTATTTTTTTTTCCTCTGCAATTAAGTTTTAAAATGTTCAATAAAATCCAGATTATACCTAATAATAATATAATCGGCATGATAGGTATCGATTTTTTTTATAAACAAAGATTTATTTAATTTAATTTAATTCGAAATAAAAAAAAAAAAAAAAAAAGGAAAAGAAACGTATAAAAAATGGAAATACGATTTATTTATAATAATCGCCAAAATGAGATTTACAAAATATAATCATATCATATTATATGTGTAATAGATGATAAAGGATAATAAAAAAAAAGGTGATAATAAGGACAAACCTAGTGATGGGTCGGTATTTTATTACCGGTGATGTTATCATTATTATTATTATTATTATTATTATTATTATTATTATTATTATTAT
>JAIUCT010000012.1:1651903-1670613 GCA_021307375.1 Tetraneura akinire | reverse complement strand
CACAATACATTTAAAAATATATCAAGTAGATAAATTTCAACATATAATACTTAATTTACATATTTATAATTAATTACAATTTAAATATTACTTTGAGAAGTACTAGGTAAATTTATTTGATTGGTAGGAACATGTATCTTCTTATGACTCAAGGTTGGTAGCGTAGGAAAATTGTTGTTCATAGTTAAAACTATGATATGTATTTTGAATTTGTCTAGAATTTGATATGTTTTCATTTCTCTGATTTTGAAATTGGCATTGGATCAAATGATTTTTAAAATTCTTAATATCAATAACAAATGAACAATATATACAATTCATAGTCTTTCTATTCTTATAAATCAAATTACCATCATGCTCTGTATATTTGTGAATACTTAAATTTTGGATGTCAGCATGCTCTTTATTACATTCATAACATTTATAATTTACAATACGACAGTTAGAGTTTTTCTGGTGAATACGAAGACTACTTAAATTTCTATGTTGTGAACAACATTGCCAACACATTAAGAATTTTTTTTTGATTCCATAATGTAGACGATGATGTAACTTAAAAGCTTTAAAAGTTGGTAAAATTAAATTGCAAGATGGTTTTAAACAAGTATAAAGTTTATTATCTGATGTGCGGAATAATGGAGATTTTTTAGTTTTAGATACAGTTAATGTTTTTTTTATTATTTTTGATTTTCTTTGTTTAGTAGAACGTTGAATTTGATATAATCTCTGATTTTCATGATGTTTAATATGTTCTGTAATCTCGGTCAGTTCTGAAGTTGATTCTTCACAATACAAGCACAAAAATTTTCCATTAAAATCTATTAGTTGACAGAGTCTGCGGTGCACTTTTAGTTTATGAGTGGCAAGTTTTCGCATAGTATTAAACATAATATCACATGAATGACATTTAAATTTCAGACAAAAATGATTATCAAAGTTAGTACATTTTTCGAAACAATAATTACATAACCTTGTATCATTTGTTAATCCAACATGTTGTTCATAATGTGGCATTAAATCATATAATGATCTACATATTATGTTGCAATAAGGTATCAAACAAGTAGAAAATTTTTTGTTGAATTTATAACAATCGTGATTGTACTTCTTATCCATTTTACAAATGGAACAATATAACTTATCATTATCTTCATCATTATCATCATCATCATCATCATCATCATCATCATCACTAGTGTTTGATGGATTTGTATTCAATAATTGTGTGGAATTGTCTTGATCACCATTTAAACTACCATAGTGATTAATTTGTATAGTTGATGTAGATGCATTTGATATTCGAAGTGTCTTTTGAGAACGTGTGAATGAATGAGACACATTTGTCAATTGTCTTATATTCCTTGAAGTTGATGGTAAAGCAAAATCATTAGATGAAGACTGATTCATTTCACGTATATCCACTCCAGGCATATAACCACTGAACTAGAAATGAATATAAATAAATAGATAATTAATATTATATTATATAATAGACGAGTGTATGATTTTTCAATTTTTATTTAATGTACCTAGTTTAACAATAATTAAACAATTTTCTCAACACTAAAAATAAAACGTTCGATTCAGAAGTTGTATGCGCTATGATAAGAGTTATTGGTGAAATGATTGTTTTGAAAAAAAACAAAAACAAAACAAAAAGAAAAATTAAAAAAGAACGGGTAAGAAAATGGACAGAAAGAAGAGACCTTTTTGGCCGTATTTAATATTATTATTATTAATTTGGATAAACTTCAAACACAAATTACTGATGTTCAAATTTCAAATGTTTATAAACGGTGAGAGGTAAATAATATATTTTGCACGTTGTGATAGTTGATAATAACGTGCAAACAGTTTTTGCGCGCGATAACTGTTCATGATAGCTGTTATCATGCAATCGCTGTAAAAGTACTGTCAAAGTGTCAACTACAAACTACTATCCAGCTCGACTCTCGACTGGATAGTGGATAGTGTGACAGCGCTGCTCGTACTGTCAGAACAGTGTTACAGTCGAGTGCTTTACACTACGACAGTTTAATGACAGCCCCGCTACCGTGACTGAGACTATCGAGGTTTACCGTCATCGTGTAAATTAAGTTCTAAAATTAATTTGGTACATAAATTTTATATAGATTTAAATTACATCGTTAAAGTCCAAGTTTAACCTAACCATCAATTTTTTTAATTTCATTAGAAACTTCCACTTTGTTAAGAATTTTAATTATAAAATAAATATGATACTTCAATAATAAAGTATACAGATGGAAATGGATTTTTTTTTTTTTATTATTAAAGGAGAGGTCAGTAACTTCAATAAAAATTAAACTTACACTGTAGCTAAAGACACAATCAGTCAGACTAGTCGAGTATCGAGTCCTATCTACCCACCATTAATGACAATAAAATGTCAAGTAAATATTATAATTATAGTTTTAATTTGATTTATCACAGTTATTTGTTAATCATAAGTACCTAATTATTATGGTTAATCATTAGGGGTGATTTTTAATTAAACTAATATAATACAAAATAAAACTAGATTAGTGTTTAGAACACGAATGTATTATGAAAATAACACCGGTAATGTAGAAGAATCTGAGGTCAATAATCATAATCTCTTAATAGAAGACAAGTTAAAATTAGTAATTACTATTAAAATAATTTATTTTATTCATTTCAAATAAAAATTACTATAATATTAATTATTATTTTATTTATAATTGTAACTTAAGTGTAATATTATAGTAAATGGTAATTTATAATTAATAATAAATTCATGATTTGGTTACTTTGTAATCTTGTCATTACGCTCTGTTCGCGGAGATTACGATTATTATTGCTCCACTAGGTTAATCGTCCAATTCAACTGTATACAGAGCAAAAACAACACCGATACTATTTTGAGTTTGTGAAACTCATTTGCAATACGTAGAAGTAAGTGCACATTATGTTATTATTTCATATTGCATAGTTAATCATTTTGGTAATAAAAAATAAATATTTTAAATAATTTATCGTTTTATATCGATAATTCAAAAAATAAAATTATATATTCATTATTATAATTAATCAGGTACTACAGTATTACGGTATTGTATTATTGCTCTGTATCCAGTGGAGACGAACACAGTAGGTTACCTATGGTAGTGAACGAGAGTTTACATTTGTGTGCACTCATATTATTTTGGTGGATAGTTGTGTTTAATTAGTTATTATTATTATTATCAATATCATTGTTAAGGTCTTTTAATTGGTCGAATCTTTAGTCATAGCGTTAAATATATGTTAATATAAATTATATATTGAGAAACACTACTATAAATAATTGTTCAATGTTAGTATTCACTATTTACGTGTATTATACATAATATTGTAATACTCATACAATTGGTAAAGAATATTTAATAAAAATTAAAAATACAATTATAAACTTAATAAATATTTTAGTATATTTTATTTTTAGAAACGTTTAATCGTAGATAAATCATAAAAGAATTGGTAGTACAATTGGATATAATAAATATCTTTCTTAGAGGACATAATATTTGTCCGTCACAATATATATGGTTAAGAAAAATGATGTAAATATATGTTTTATAAGGAACATTTTACCGAGATATATCAATGATATATATATATTAGATTTATTTGTTTATAACAATTAACAAAATGTGTTATACCTTAAAACTTTAATTAATACACCTTTGGTCACGTCAAAATTTAACTTAGATTTTTTTTTTTTAATAATTTACATAAAAATACACTAAGGCATTATTTATTTACAGATATAATAATTGTATTTATTATTTATTATAATCACTATAATTGGAACTTTTATGTTAAAATTAATAGTTACTCCTATAATCTAAATTTTATATATCAACATTATGAATTATACAGAATGTAAATATCAAAAAGAAGAAGAGATAAATACAAAATAATAATAATAATTGATAAAAATACCCAACTATTTTTTTTTTTTTTTTAATATAGTTAAAACAAGTATTTTATTGAATACCTACTAATTATATAATCTTTGGTACTCATCAATTATCGCGCGTCGCACCTTTCTATATGCAGTATATTACTTACTATTGCCTGTAACCATAAATAAAGTTATCTTGTTTATTATATGATCATTAGGACTAGGGTTTATATGTAATAAAAAATGGTAAAATATGCATTTGATTCATTAAAAATACATAAATATACACAACAAAAAAATGTAAAAAATATGACACAAAACACAAATAAAAATTCTAAAATATTAAAACTATTAATATTATTCAAAAGTATTACATGAAATAATATGGTGATTAAAATTTTTTGAAAAAAAAAAAAAAGATCTTTTGGTAGTCTTATTATATTTTTATACTGGCTGAAGCTTCATTGAACATCACATGAGGTAATATTTTTGAGTTTTTAAATTTTAGATAAGATATAAACGATATAATTTTACATACATACTATAAATACTTATTTTTTTTTCTGGATTAATATTATTAAATTTTCTTTTACTAACCACCACGGTTAAAACTAAAATATACAATAAAACATGCATTTTGGGTGTTTATTATTGAAATATGCATTTTATTCTAAATATGCCAATGCATATAAATCTTAGCCCTAATTATCATATTACCATAACAGAATAAATATATTGTTTTAGAAGGGACAGTACAAGCAACACAGCATTTTACACAAATGAGTGTATAGCTCTGACCACAAAGCCACAAATTGTACTTCCGAATAACAAAATTTTTGGAAATGTAAATCATAGTATTCAATAATTTTTTCTATTTTCTATTTTTGTTTGACATGACAATAGATAGTGAAGATAACTGATTTGTGATTAAGGCGGTGGTCCAAATATAATAAACTGCATGTAGGTAAAACGTCTCTCAATAACCGATATGTACTCGTAACTAATTTTTTTTAAATTATGAGTGAATCATAGAATGAATTGATTTTATAATGCTTAATTTTAATTTTTAAACTTGTTAAATTAAAATTTTTAATTAAATTAATGAAATATGATATTTAGTTATACAAATTCATATTATATTATTTTAAGTTATATTCCTGTTTATATCATAAAAAATTGTAATTATAAATATGCTAAAAATATTATGTATTAAAATATAAACTTCAATACAAGTGTTAAGTATTTTAAATATTCAAAAAATTATAAAACATAAAGATTTGAATTCAAAAGAAATGTATTGAATAATCACAAAGATAATTTATATAATAAAGTGTAATTATACAATTTTGAAATGGCAATTATTTATTTTTAATTTTAATTACGGTTTTATTTTATTAAATGCAATGGCGGTTCATATATATGCAGAAGTGCATGTGTACTACCTATCTAAACTCAAGAAAAATACTAAAACATAAAATCATGATACTACCAAGTTCTTGTAGTGTAATGCATATTATTTTTAAAATTTTAATTTCAATACATTGAAATTTATGATATGAATATATATTTTAAATGGGTTTTCTCTATGCCAAATGGCATAAATGGCTAAATGTGGTGTACACAGGAATTATGATGCAAAGTAGGAGCTAGCTAGATAGTACACATAATCTCTGTGCACCATTGTACAGTATAAAAATTTAAACATGTTATATTACGCAACCGTCCTATAATGAAATTGATGTGCACATGACCAATCAAATTTTTATCAACTAATTTACAACCGTGAAGTTAGAACATGTACTACTTCATTAAAAACTATCGGTACAATTAGGATGGCTTAGAGGTGCTTAGCACTTTCAGAAAATTTTCATATATATGTAGAAAAAACAAAACACTCTTATAGATTATTACTTTGTTGGGCTTCAGCACCCCCAATATTTTTATTTAATTACACCTCTGGAGCCTCTACTGATTAAATTTATGAAAAAATTAATTATTAATTTGTTATCAGTATAATATATGACTAAACTTTGGATAGAATTGTTTTTTTAGAATATGATAATTTATCATTGCATTTAAATGATAAATTATTATTTAATAATTATAATTCAACATATACAACTATCCTCTATAATAATATCTATTTATTTTGCACTCCTAGTAATTTAGAAAATGTTGAAATAGAATTACATATAATAGCATGATGTTATTTTATTAGAAAATAGTGAAGACATGAATTAAAATTTTAATTTTTGTAAACATTTACCTAATATTTCACATATCCATTATGAAATTAATACCTATATTTATTATATAAATTATTTAAAAACAAATATATGCTTACTTTTTTTTCTTCGACATATTTAATCACAATTTGAGATTCGTCTCCTTTTTTTTTCATTTTTTTCATTTCATTTATTCCTTCTATTATTCTTAATAATGATTTATAACAGATTTCACACACAATTTTAGGTTTAACATCATTTTCTTTTACCTAAAAATATATTAATTTAATTTTAATAATTTGTTATTTATGTTTTAATATTTTTCTTTATATATTTCTTTATATTATGTACTTACATCAATTTTTAATAATTCCAACATAACCTGTTTTAAGTTGATACCTTCATTATTATTCTGAAAAATTTTTACAAACTTTCTGTTTCTGTCAGATTCAGGTTCAAATAAACAAATTCTGCAGAGGTCAAAATTTTCACTGTGCAATTGCATATGTGAAAGTTCCATCTTTATGTATAATGCTTCACAATCTAATCACTAATAAAATAATTTTGTTTAGAGTTAAAAATTATAATAGTCCACAATCCACGGCCAAGCAATATAATCAAATCAAGAAGATGCACTATCAAACATTTCTCAATGACTTTTGATTAACAATATTGATTCTGACAACATCTGTAAAACAAACATTAATAAAATATAAAGATATAACATACACGAATAGACCATATTATGTTTGAACGTCTCAAATAAACATAATTTATAAGAAATATCTAACAATAATGTGATACAGAAGAAACAATAAACAACTAAGAGATGGTTCATCAATAATTGTTATAATATAACATTATGATAAAATTCTTTCTAATGAAATTTTTGTTTTCAAAAAATATTATGACATTATGAATTTATGACCAGCGTTATTTTACTGAGAAAACATAAAATGGTTAAAATAAAATAAAATGACAAAGGTCGTAGGAAATAGGAATTACAAAATTCAGATAAAATAATATATAATTGTAATTATAAAATAGTATAATACCGTGGAGAATAAATAATAAACTACGGTTAGGTGAGCATAGTCTGTTCCGTTAACCCTCAACAGACAAAGCCGGTCACCTATGTCCAAAACTATTTTTAAAGTACTCCTTACCATAAAATATTATTGATAACCAATTTTTGCTTCTCCATATCCTACCTTACACATCTCAACTACTGGCCCGAAAGGTTTTCGTCACTATGTTAATCGTTAGTGTTCGTTCATCTTCCGTAGAAACTAGTCTGTTCTCACATCGGTCACGGGCGACCGATCGCCAAATGAACCAAAATGTTTTCTTTATATTTTTCATTATCAAATTAAAAAGTTTATAAATAAATTAAAATCTATTGGTTTTTTCAAATATCACCTTAAAAAAATTTTCATAATACAAGTATTTTGATACAAAAAGAGCATTAAATAATTGTAAAAATGAATAACCAGCCTTGTCTGTCAAGGGTTTATATAGAAACATTGAAAAAAAACATACGCGTCGTGTACTGACTACTAATAAACAAAAAATAAACAAATTTAAGAACATCGAACACGAGGCTACAATTACAGCAGTAAGCATTCGTCAATTCGCCAAATGACGCTTAACTCCAGATTCTATATTCTATATTCTAGATCTTAATTATACTTACTCTCTATTCCAACGTAAATAATATACTTCTTAACTTCTTGTTCTTGACAATTTTTTATTACACATTTTTCATAGATCCGGTTAACGGTCGTTTCACCATAGCAGTTTCTTTTACTGTTGCGTCTTGCAAAATGGCCTCGGCGTCACATCGACATACCGTACATACCTGTTTATCATTTGCTTGGAGCGGTAGTAGTCGTGTGACGTGTACGTCGTAATGTGTCTGTGTATGTATTATATATTATGGCGCCATTTTGACAATGACAATCGTTGTTGATCGTAAACATCACGGACTAATATACAGGACTGGTAACGTACAGACAGGAAGGTGGGGGGGCTGTCTACAAACTGGATCATATGGGGCGGGGTACGGGGTAGAAAACTACCTGCTAGCAACACAACCGCCATCTAGTGATTAACTTCCAAAATGATTTTGTATTTAAATCGCAGACGATATAAATTTAAAAATAATAATTATTACAACCACGGACTAAGTATATTAGTCCGTGCTACAAACTAAAAAGTTATATACAATAGGTTAAAAATAAATACATTACAAATAAAAACATTATGCACATAATATGATAGGTACTCAATATTTATTAGTTATTTACGTTAACAATTGATATAATTTATAATTATACTTATCACTTATGCAATACATTGTTAAAGTTAATAGTAATAATTTCTTTATTCTAATTAAATTTTTTTAAATGGTATATAAATGTGCAATTATTAAGTGTAAAAGTCATAAGACTACTGGCTCTAGTACTAAATATACAATTTTTTCTTTGCCAAAAGATAAATTAATAAAAGATAAATGGATTCAATATCTTCTGAAATAATGATCATTTGTACATTTAGTTTTTACCAAATTATTTTTAACCATTCTGACTACAATAATATATTATTAATTATTAATTATAAAAAAAAAAATTTGTGTTGTGTGCTCCTAATACTGGATGTATTTTCAATATTTTCATTAATTACGATCAATGTTGAAGTCAATGCTGTTAGTAATTCATGCATTTTGTTCTTATAACGTTTATTGTTTATACATATACATATGATTATTATTAGTCTATTACAACAAAAAAGGTCAAAACAATATTGTGAATTGAACATCATTATTAATATTGTTTTTAATATAGGTACCTAATATTAATTAGTTAGGCTTATAGTGTTTGTGATACATAACTTTTAATAGGAACTAGGCAGGTAATAAAGTAAATAAACTAATAACCATGACAAAATAGATCTATTTTGTCATGCTAATAACTAATAATCTACAATAATATAATGTAATTTACTAATTTGTAGTTTTCAATATTAGTTCAATGATAGAAATACTAAATGGCGGTTGTGTTGCTAGTAGGTAGTTTTTTCCCCCGTACCCCGCTCCATATATTCCATTGTGTGGACACGTTATTTTGCTCGTTTCCAGTCCTGTATATCTTAGTCCGTGGTAAACATATAACCATAAAATAAAACTAACATAACTTAAAACTCTGATAAACAGTGTGATCAAATTAAAAAAAAAAAAATTGTAGCCACTATACTCTATTCAAAATAATAGACACATTGTCACACCCATTGTTCTCCACCTGTTTACCACTTCAACTGACTGTGCCCGACACGGTTTGTTGCATTGTTCGCGCCTTTCCATTAAATTTCAAATAATAACGTTCGTAGTTTATTGTAGAATTTGTGTTCAATGTTCATTCTGTCATTACGATAACGTATTACATTTGTCGCAATTTCTACAGCTTATTTTATTTTTATAATGAGCGGGCAAAGTGAAATTATAAACTGCGACCAATAGTACATGCAATTTGATCGAGGGGTGAATTACCGACAATTGATAAAATACTATTTGATGCAAACGAAGATCCAACACTCCCCGACTACAAACGTACTACATTGTACAGTATAATATTATGTCTTCCTGGGGTGACGTAATCTCAGTGTAAGAGTGACATAAATTATTGAAGGCATAAGAAAAAAATAAGAGAAATTATTTTTTTTTTAAATAAAATCTTACTGTCTTAATGACCATTACGTCAGAATAACGTCTGTTGTTTAATAAAGACCTTGATACTCAATACATATAATTACAGACATACTTATATTTCGATTGTAGGGTGACCAAATACGAGTATATAATAATCGTTAATAAAGGTGACAAATCGAAAAAGGTTGAGAACCATTGGTGTAGACCGTGTGTGGAAAGATAGCACGGTATTGTCAAAACAGGATGCGTTTAACAGAGGCCTCATAACCGGTTAGGTTACCAACAAACCCAACTGGTAAGGGACAACGATTATCTTATTATAATCTTACACATTGATTCGGTCAAAAAATTCCTAGAAGGCGGCCTGTTGTGTTTTGTGTGAAAAAAAAAATAACTCCGACTACTACGGTGAAATGAATGTATCGCCATACATTCAATAAGAATGATTTATATCTATTTTACCTCGGCGGCTCGGCTATACCCAAATTCTATAGTTGTGATGGACAATGCACCATTCCTTTCAAACAGAAAAATATCCTACCAGTAATAATAATAAAAAAAAAAAAAAAACCGTAATTTTGGTGTGGCTAAATTCAATAGACTTTCGATAGACCTATGTTAAAGACTCAACCTCTACGTGATGTACACGAGTTGAAACCACGTACAAAATATTATGTCATCGACAATATTGCAAAGGACGCTGGACATACCGTACTCCGATTACCACTGTTGCGTGCCAACCTCGTTCAACAGTCGTCAATCAGGATGTCACAGTATAGATGTTAAAATGATAAATATTGATAAAAATGATAATGATATTTAAATAATTTATAGCTCCTTTATAGCCTCTCGTCTTCGTGTTGTTCATGCGATTGGCGTCAGGCGTCTAGACTATCTAATGTTGTTTTTAATCGTTATTTTATTTAGGCTAACCAGACATGCCGTCATTCAATATAATTTCAGTAATATTTATATCTAATCTAAATACATAACACAATTTTGTACTTTGTCCTGGATCAAGCCAGACTAACATAACGTCCCGTGACTCATTATAATTCCATTAATATTTTAATCTAAATACATAATTTTGTACTTTGTCCTTGGTCAAGGCAGACTAACATAACATTCCAATAATACTCGTATCTATATAATAAAATATATATATATATATATATTTTTTTTTTATTAAAATAAATTATTAAAAAAATAAACAATTTTTTTTTATATTTTTCCATTGTACGTATTACATATTTTGGTAAAGGTAAAAACAATTATATTAAAATATATAAGGTAACATAATTAATAAAAATAGGAGACATAAAATAAACTGGTTATATAGCATGAAAAATGCATACGAAAAATACGCAAGGCACCGGTCCTCGCCGTATTACGCGTACAAGTGTATAGAAAATTTGAATTTCCCAATGCAGAGTGAAAAAATAATTTATCTTTAATTATATTATTAGTTCTACACTATACAAATTTAAAATATAGAACAACTGTCTATACCACTTGTTATATAACTATGATT
This sequence comes from Tetraneura akinire, assembly GCA_021307375.1. NCBI lineage: Eukaryota > Metazoa > Arthropoda > Insecta > Hemiptera > Aphididae > Tetraneura > Tetraneura akinire. The sequence continues at coordinate 1,659,229 of JAIUCT010000012.1, read as the reverse complement.
TTGAATTATAATTTTATCACGGCCATATTTAAGTCAAAAATGGTCATAAAAGAGTATATCAAATTTTCATCACTAGGTGACACGAGTGTAAAACCCGGGTCCGGTCCCGAAAATTATAAAAGCGCCCACATTAAGGGAATTGGTGGCGGTCCGTTTTTAAGAAGTTGTGTATAGGCATTATATACGCGAATTCGTATGAGTTGTGTAAGTGTAAGTGTATATGTAGTAAATGAATATTGGTACTAAAACTATAATATACATTTATATATTATTTTGAATGTCGATATTATGATTGAGTGCTGTAAAGGGAAAACTGGTTTAAATTTTCAGTTGTTGTAAGTTGTAACATTGTCATAGGAAACAGTATTTGACATTTGCTGTCAATCGACAATCACACAACCAAATTTCTTTTTGGCTAAACAATTTATTTTGATTATTAATAAATTAACAATTATTATATGATCCTATTAAAATATTAATTTAATTGTTTGTTCTGTAATTCTGTATTTATCTGAATTTTAGAGATATCGTTTATTAAAGCCTAGTTCACAGTGTCATCGTGTGAACGAGGCTTAATATTTGCATTTCTCCATTTACATTCTTCAAAATTTTTTGTTCTATGGTAGTATCATATTTACTTCAATCTTTGTGCAAATTTATATCACAATACATAAAGGTATTTTTTAGAATAATTAAAATTACAATGTACTTTTGTACTTTTATTATCATTGTATAAACAATCACCACATATGGCAATCACTATTATTATTATTATTTTTATTATTATTATTGTTATTATTATTATTATTATGATTATTATTATTATTATTATTATTATTATTATTATTATTATTATTATCATTATTATTATTATCATTATTATTATTCTCACTTTTTCCACAGTTCGGTATGCCCACACACGCAATATTATAATAACTTGCGTTCTTTGTGTGTCGGTGTGTTTAAACGGGATAATAAACGTTAAAGTTTGATGTCAAGTGTAGTCTAATTTAATTTTTGTATAGTTATAATATTGTATAATCGTGTTCAAATATATATTTAAGAACGCCTGGACTTTATACACACGCACGCACAGCCCTGGAAAGTTTGGCAACGAGTTTAATATACTTTACCCTTAGACTCTTGAATAAAATATGAAATAAATTCGTTGCGTAGAAACTTCCAAAATATAATAATATAACACCAAAAACACTTTACAATTATTAGAATGATGTGTCGAGCGTTATATACTTAGGCATATTATAATATCGTTTTAAAATATAATATTATTATAAAAAACGCTTTACGAACAAGGAATTTTTTTTTTTTGTTATCTAACATCCGAGAAGAAGGAACGCGTGAAATTTTAATTTTTTTTTATCTCCTTTCGTCCTTCGGAAGAAAACGAACGCGCAATTTCCTAATTTCCTACTTCGGTCTATTTGCGTCTGACCCAAGCACGTATTCAAGATCAATTTTCGGGGGGGGGGGTTAAAATTTTTTAATATATGAAGTAAAAATAAATGATTATATTATACAGTACAAAAATTTAATATTATAATGCATACAAATTACATATATGAATAAATAAAAAAAAAAATATAAAATATTTTAATTTAATTTATAAAACAAAGTCAACCTTGCGTGGCATTCTGGAAAAAGTATTTATTATTTCTTCTATATTTATTAAAATACTGCGGTGGACTGACAATAAAGCTAAACCTGTTAAACCTGTTTTGGAATTTTAATTTTCTTTTTGACACAACCGGAAAATTATAATTTGAAGAAGGAACCCAAGGATTCTATAATAAATCATACTTAAATTTATCTTCAGTTATTCTAACATCTACATACCGTCCAACATCTCGAAGTTCTGGTAATTCTAGAGTACTTTCTAATACGCCTTTTTCAGTAGTAGACGCACACGGAATTTCTTCTTCTGTACTAATTAATTCTGAATCCAATTCACAATTCCAATTGATTGTTTTTCTTATGAAAATAATTAAATATTGACGACTGACTTGGCATACTTTGTTTCATATTAAGAAAAAAATTAAATATTAAAAATTAAAAAATAAGAAAATATTCGTTAAATATTAAGAATCAAATGAATCAAATGAAATAAACACGTACGTTCTACAACGTACAATATTATTATATTATTGTTATTATCATACACAGAGTCACAAAATAATAAACTCACACATTTGTGGTTATAAACCGATGAAGGCCATAGTCCGACGAGATTTCATCGAAATCATTTCGATAATATAATACGTAGTTTGTCATTTTAAGATAATTTTAAAATTTAAGATAATGTGTAATGACTATAATGACTAGTGGGAAATTGGGAAAAGTATAAATACAATTTATACATAAATTTTGTAGTTAGTCTTTGTTATATTATAAATATAAAACTACTTTAAAAATTTCGGGAGGGGGGGGGGTTGAACCCCTAACCCTCCCCCCTGGATACGGGCTTGGCTCTGACCTAGGGTTGGTTTTGCTATTTTTTAATTTGCAATTTTAAAAACGTTGATCTGATTATCATTCATCAGTTTTAAACTACTAGTGAAGTTAATATATAAATTAACAAACATATTTAGATAATTTATAGAATAACTAGTTAAAATAATTGAGTATACGTTATTACATATATTAACGCTAATATAATATATATATATATTATAATTTAGGTATTAAAAGCCTGGAAATATGTTGGACCCTAGAGTCTCACATAACTTTAAGATAACTCTGTACGTAGTACTCAGATACGATTTTTTTTTTTTTATGAAAGGGTCGTAAACGAACAAAATTAAAATAGTATAATTTTAAATAGAAAAAGTTTATTATTATTTTTTTAATTTTATTCAAAAAAATTGTCTATTAATTTTTCACACTTATATTATTACCTTCTAAATAATTAACGAATTCAATAGTTTTTTTTTTTTTTTTTTTTTTTTTTAATGTCTATTATTTCAACAAAATTTCCGGTAAATTATACGCCACTGACGCAGAGAGTAAATTTAAAAGCGGCGAAAAAACATTATTATGTATAATTTTCTTCCGTCGAAAAGTTAAAATTTTGATTTTTGTAGAAAACTAAATTTTTACTATTTTTCATAGCATAATACAATTATTATATAGTACACATCTAATTTAAAGTCCTGCCAATAATGTGGTTTATTAAATCGCGTTCGAAAGAGATATAATATATTCGATTATAAAGAATGAAAAATAAAATCGATTATTTCTTTGACTATTCTATGTATAATATAATATAAACGTAATTTATTAAAATTTAAATAATATTAAAATTGATTTTCTTGTTTTTTATTATATATTCGAATGAATTTTTTTTGCAAAAGTATTCGTTTTATTTTGAAATTATGAAATATGATAATTTTTGTTGTTAAAATTTTCAAGACTCTTGTAATTTTGACCTTATTAGAGTATATTATAAATCAAGTTTTTTTTTTTTAATCGATAGCCGCAATATAAGAAGCCAATCGAGCATTATATTATTTACCTTTTACCTCATCCATAAACGCATATTGTATTGAATATTATACACAATAATAAAGTATACAATTATATACATATTATAATACATCGACATTAACTTTATGGTGTCCCGAATAAAACTAGGTAAAACGTGAATGATTGTGGGCTTCTTTATTATTATTATTATTATTAAAAAAATACGTTTTATAATATTTCCTCAGAGAAAATATTATAACGAACAACCAAACGAAAATTGTGACTGACTGGAATGTGATCGTATTATAATATTATATAATAAATATACATTAAAAAGGATTTTGAAACACTCAGAAAAGTGTCCTTCAAATTGTTTAAGTACGCGTATTATTCAATATTTGAAAATAGTATTTGCATAAATAAATTTGTTCGAATAATATTATGGTATATATTAATTGAAGACTCGAGTAAGTATAGCGCGTATTATTGATTTTTATAATATTATTATAGACTGCAGGTATATAAAATATTCGTTTACAATGACGAAGTTTAATATTGTGAATAATTGTTTACCCAATTCATAATATAATATTATTATCTTGCATATTATTATATTATACTCAACCTAATGAAGTAAAATCAAATTTGCTATAAAGGTACCAACAGTGGCGTAATTGTGGGGTGGCAAATGCCCCCCTGTGATTTTACCCCTCGATATTATTATGTGTATAGTATAAATTGTATGTGTTGATAAAAAATTATTACCAATACTTTTAATAATATTATGTAGACACATTATACTACCATTGTATTATCCAATTTCAAAATTAAGAAATAATAAAATATCCAAATATAATATGCATTGCGTATTGTGCTTTATTATAAGGTATAATTAATACCCATATCTATACGTAATACAACAATATATAAATTTAAAATTATTAATAATACCATTGATTTTATAAATACTAGTATTTATAATCAATGATAATACTTATCACTTATGTGTATGCCACGGAACCGCCATCAAAATAATAAACAATAGAGTTTAAATTTAGATGTTTTTCTTGTAAGCATAATAGTATTATGTTATTTACAGGTATTATAGTCCGCGCACTGAAATTAGACTCCAGACATCACCCAATCTGTAGTCAGTGGTTACTGGTTCTTTAAACTGGTTAACTTTAAAGCGACTACCTGCTACAGCGCGAGTTGCTGTCCGACAATACAATATACGAGTACAATATTTCGAAATGTTTTAATTTTAATAAATTAAGCGATTAGTCCACATGGATCGTGTCGGGCAGCCACTAAATTTTGTATCATCGACTGTAAGAATTACGAACTATCACAATGTGGTCTGTTTTTGAATTAGTATGTAAAATTTATAAATTGAATGTTACCTAAGTCACTTTTGAGCTTACTATGTTTAATCGAATGTTCAAGACTAAGTTTCAAGAAATTAATATTTCCAATAAAATTATGTATTTTGTATTTATCATCTAACGATATACAAGTAGGATTTAACAATTTAACAATAATAATGAAAATATTTTTGACCATACCAACAAATACTGCTGAGTGTGAGAGATCATTTTCTTGTTTAAGACGTTTTGATCAAATTGATCAAATTGCATACCTATATAAAAAAAAATTTATTTCCCCCCCCCCCTTAATTTTTATCCAAGTTACGCCACTGGGTACCAATAATCCGAAGTGACACATTTTTAGTAAAGTTTGGCACCTGTTTAGAATGTTCATTTTTAATGTTCACGTTACATCCGATGACAAATAATTATAACGACATTTTAGGTTATGTATACCTACTTTGAAAAGCTATTCCGGACTGATCGACGATTCCGAATCACGTTGAATTATATCAAATGACACTTTTATTATTAATATAATATTATTGTTGTATAAAATGCACGACGAACGTTCGATATTTTTAAAGATAATAATGATTATATAAATAAAAATATTAATAATAAAGTAATAATATATTAAAATGTATACGCGATATCAAAATATGTGATTTTCACGATAAATCAAATGATTTTTTAACGTTTAAAATTGAGTACCCGTCTATATCGATTGAACGTAATATATTTTTATTTTTAATTATTTTAGATTTTCAGTAATAATTATTAATTCATCATAATTTATTGAATATATTCAACGATATGACTCGAGAAATAATTAACTTAAATAGTTAAAGATAGACTTGAAATTTGTATTGGGTGTTCACATAATACGTATTTTTTTTATATATATAAATTAAATATGTAAATTTTAGAACTCTTACGTTGATATTTAAATTTGAACGAGTATGCATTTTAATGAATATGTGGAAATTTTAATCAAAGATTTATAATGAGTACCTATATTATATTATTTGACTGAAATTCGCTCTGAATCGTTTTTTTTTTTCAGAACCCGTTTGGCAGATGTGAAAAACCCATAATCATCGGCATCGACATATTGTGTATCCAGGAAATGAAAATATACTTGACATACACGTGTCATTGTGAATAATAAATTTACTATATTTGGTCTTCTACGATTAGAAAAATAAGCAATAATAGGTACTAATATATTATTTAATCAATAAAACAACAAATTATAATAATTCATAAATATATTCTGATGTAATAGACTTAATCAGTAATAATTTAAATATCGGTCCGGTCTCGGTCCGATTTCATTATTTATTTAATCGGTCCCTCCGCCTCCGGTCCTGGTTCTAATTTTACTTTACAGGTCCGGTCCGGTCTGTAAAAATACGGACCGTGCAGAGCTCTACTCTCCAGTAGTACCCATTTTTCATAGCAGAATCCAGGCGGATTTCTTCTATTTAAAAAATATATTTACCGTCTGTAATTAAAATAAATCCATAAGTAAATGTGATAAAAAAAAAATAATAACGGATAAATCGGATGACGTAATGGAAGGGGGCGTTTAACGTCACTAGACATTAACCGATCATTCAATTAAAAAAAAAGAAACAAAACAACTTTACAGAATAATTTATGTTTTTTTTTTTTTTTTTACAAAAAAACTATAAAAAATTATAGTTTTATAATTAACAGGTGAGTTCATCATAATTCATAACATTTTCATAAATATCATCAAGTCTGTAATTAAAATTTTTAATGTTATTTCGATGTAATTTTATACTTGTCTATAATTCTATACCTACTAATGTTGTAACAATAAAATAATATAATAACGACCAATATATTGAAATTTGAAAGAATCATATAGGTGAAATTGCTAGAAACACGACGCTACAAAACGATAATATTAAAAAAAAAATATATCTAAACAAAAAAAAATTATTGTTTTAATGATAAAAAATAATAATAAAATTATCGTTGCGGGCACGTCACGAACACAAATATTGGATTAAAATATTGAAATAATATTATAATAAGACGTTTCGTCTAAGACCAAAATGACATTATAATAACGATTTACTGTATAAATTATACGAAATAAATTATGACGTTAACGCACTGTAAATAATATTTAAAACGTCATTATTATACAACTGAGCGCAGATACGATGTACTATATAGGACCTAGTATAAATATTGCGAAAAATATCTCTAATAATATGAACGACGTTTCTCATTTTTCGCTCTCGCGGGGGAACAATAATATTACAACATTTATAATAATATTATAATATAATAAAAAAAAAAAAAAATAAAAAAATGCGAGTTTACACGATAATATTGTCGGTATAAACGCAATTTAATATTATGCACAGTATATAATAAGATTATTATTAATATTTTTATTATTATTATTATTATTATTATTATTATTATTATTATTATTATT
>JAIUCT010000012.1:1627629-1643643 GCA_021307375.1 Tetraneura akinire | reverse complement strand
TAATAATAATAATAATAATAATAATAATAATAATATTAGTCAATCCGTTATTTTGAGACACTGATAACGCGAGATTGATGTGATAAGACTGATATATACGTGCGTTGCCTAAAATATAATATTATACAATACGCGCGTTGTATAAACGACTATTAACTGACGGACGTGTGATGAATATATTATACGATTAAATGACACTTAGGTAGGATATTATTATATTCGTGAAAATATATCGTACGATGCGTTTATAAAACGTACAGATGATAATAATATAAACGATAATATTTACCGCATGGACCGAAGTAATATAGACTATATAGCGGTACGAATTATATTATATTACGCGTAACGACTTTTAATATTTTCGTTATCTCTTTATTTTGTTAAAATGAAAATAACCGTAATATAGTAGATTTAAATTTTTTAAATTTCGCGGTAAAAACTATCATTGTAGTACGCGATCATCGTGATATCCGGTATTCATTTATCTATACTAGCTATATCATATGACGTGTGGAATAACACATGCGATCTGATTAGGTCTTGTAAAATTTCGTCATAATTTTTTACACCCATTTATTCATTGTTCTTATAATTTGCCATTCTGTGATTTTAATTAAATATTTAAAAAAAAAAAATTTCTCTGCTTCTTGTAAATGGATCATGTGGTCATTATTATCTATAGAGTTTTCAATTCAAGAGTTACGACGGTCCTCTTTGTCTTAATTCTTAAAATATAACTTAACCAATTGATTTTTTTACCGTTGATGAAACTATATATTAACTCCTCATATCCTCGCCAAACCTTATTTTCAAAATGTTCTCTGCTGTTTTTTCCCCAATGGCAATCATCACTCATTGCCCTAGTTTAAAACTTTCCATGTGCAGAATTAAGATTGGCTCTCCTTGAAATAATCTAATTTCTAATTTTCTATGGAAATAAGTGTTTTAGATCTATACTCTATCTCTATATATTGCTTTTGAGTTTTGATATATACATATGACATATACTTATAGAGTTTACTTATAAGGTACATCAAATATTTACTACTAATAATTTATTATGAAATTAAAATTTATACAATTTCTATTTATATTATTATTATACAAGACATTTAAATTACGGTTTTATAATTTTACTTATGCTAACGACTAAAAATCTAATCGATATACCTACATGATTTTTAGATAGTAATAATATTTTCGTTATACAGGACAAGAGTCGCACTGTAATTTTGTATATTAGGACATATTAACTATGCATAGTTGTGCGTGTCATAACCATATCCATATGATATATTATTGATGAACTCGTAAAACAAAAAAAATATTAAGTATAGCTCAGAGGTTTTTAATTTTTTTTTTTTTAGTTCCGAATCCCATCAAAAATTAATAACATAAATATATAGTTTCAGGACAACGAAAAAGGATAAATAGCAAAATAATATTTTAAATAATCATGTGACGATATTATCGATACTTTTATACGAATAGTCAGTGTATCGTGCCAGAAGCAGTCTCGTAAATTAGTATACCGATTTGCACTAAATAAATAAATAAATAAACAATAGATTGACTGTCAAAAATTAACTGTTGAAAAAATAGGTACATATAATTCAATAGTATGTTTTGTTAATCGTGTTTAATTGTATATAATTTAATTTTAATGTAATTTATTGTTAAGTAAAATTTTCGAATGACTATATTATCAATTATTAATAATAATTTAGTAGACCAAATAACATTTAACTTAAATTTTAAATGAAATAATAAATTGTATTATTAAGAAATTTAACTTAAAAATTTAACTTAAATGTGTAATAGTGTAATTTAGTGAGCATAAATTTATTAGTTGTGAAAAAACAAATATAAGAGATGTATATTAATATACGATATAGTAATTATTATATTTAAAGATTATAATATTTACCCGAAGTGTTGATGTTGATCACCTGTGATTTAATATTCACTCATAATTTTGCTACAATTAACAGTCCTTTCAAGACGAAGGAAACAGCTTTTTTTTTTTTTTTAATTTTCGAAGTTTTCAATATTTAAATTATTTTATTCATAGCGATAGGTGCATCAAATAAAAATGAGCGTGATGGATTTCGTGAATATAATATTAATTATGGTTAAAAATATATGATGTGTATATAAAATCAATATGAAATATAATAAATTATATTGTTAAAAACGTTCTTCTAAGACATTTTGGGAAAGATTAACGACAGGCGAAATGGTATGTTTTTGTACGTATTTAGATGATTTTTTTTTTTTTATATTTAATATTATTTTATGCAATGTGTGTGCTCGGAAGCGGTCGATTCTTTTTCCATAGTATATCGTTTAAAATATATTACATTTATATTATTGTGTAGACAGAAAAAAAAATGAAAACTTTCTGCATAAGTGCATATTGGTTCGAAATTATAGTGAGGAGCTTATAAGTCCATCATACTAAATGTGTAGGAAAAACTAGTTTTACGTTCACGAATTGTGAGAGTTAAGGTCTATTAGGGTCCCCTGTGATTTGTCAACGTATAGTCAACCTCCATACCATTGATTGCGGGTTAGAAATTATAAAATAATTTTATAAAATTGTCACCCTAAAAAATTGGGTTAGACATAATGAGACGTAATACAAAATATTATGGGTTGAACATATTATTTATAAATTTGAATAAAAATCGTTGAATTATTAACACAATCGGATATAATTTTGTACACGAAATAGGGACAAACAGTGCGTTATTCGTAACAAATTTTGAATCATTTTGAATTTTATTTAATTATACATGGAAGAAATGAAATGAAAAAAATAAAATCGTCTTGCTAAGGAATTAAAATAACGGTTTACCTATACGAACATATAGCTTGTAAAATACGTAAAAACGGCCGAACTCGAGAATTCTATCACGTTTCTGAAAATGTCACACAACGTTTTATACATACGAAAATAAAAATAAACGCTCGTGGTTCAAGGATTATTTCTATTGTCTTTGGTCACCAAAATCGATATTGTTTAACGGTATGGCGTGTCGTAATCGCAAACGCCGTTGCTGTTGTGGTTTTGTTTTGTTTTTTTTTTTTTGCGCCGGACTAATGGAGGATTCCACAAATTAACTTTCGGCAGTTCTATCTGAATCGAATTTACAATTAGTTTACGAACTGCAAATTATTTTACCCGCGAATTTTCAATTATAATTTTTTTCTTAATCTAAATCTTGTCGAAGAGATGAGAGAGAGACAATAAAAAAATACCTGCGGTATATCGATAGGTGTGTAAATAAATTTTTTCCCACCGCGACTGGCAAAAATTTTATTCGACTTTTTTATTGTACATTGGCGTTATCAATATTTCTTTATCACTGCTGTATACGGTAATATTATCGTATTAATATAACGTTTACGTATATGTTTTGAATAGAGTTCTTGCGTTCAGGCCGTGATTTTTGAATATTCGGGGGTTATAACCTTATAACGTTATAAGTCAACTGAAAAATCGATATAAAATACTCGGGGAAATCGGAACGTTGAAAAATATAACGAATGGGAGAAAAGAAATTTACACATTTCCTCCTTTGTAAAAAAAAAAAAAAAAAATATTAATTAATTTTATTATACTATTATCCTATATTATAATAAGGATGAATCCAGTTTACCAGAATAATTTGGTGTGGGCTGAAGATTTCCCGAAATGTAAATACAACCGTATAACTTTAGAGATGGCTCATCGCATTTCTCCCCGCTGTAATACGAATTTGACTATACGGCAGTTAAATAATTATAAAAATTAACTAAACTATTATAAAACGGACAGATGATATTATTCAATTTTTGTTCTATACGTTTGTAGTAGATATTTTTTTCGGATATTTTTATCGGATGGTCATTTTTCGTAAAAACTTATAATAATAATTACGATTAAAACGGGATTATAATGTACATTGTATACGGATGATTATCGGTAAATAATTTCTTACGAACGAAAGTATGGTTTGAATTATACGATTTTAAATCGTCAACTTATTCGGTGTTAGAATAAACCGAAACGTTTTATGACACGATAAAAAAAAAAAAAAAAATGATAAAAATTAAAACGTATTACATGATATAATTTTACATTCGATTAGTATAACGAAAACCTAGTAACAAACCGAAACAATGACTCGCCAACGAATGTAATATTATTTTAATTTTCCATATAAAATTATAATATGACGTGTTTATCGCAAAAGAATATTATTAAATTTTCCTATGTACGATTTCGACTTTGTAGTATTTTTGTCATTCGGACGTTTCGTATCGTTGTGTTTATGGACTGTCTCGAAGAAAAAAAAATTGCGCGTTATAAAATTATATTATCGACAGGCAAATGTAAGACAAAATAAACGTGCGATAAGTCATGATAATAAAAAAAAAAATCCAAAGAAATTGAAAAGCAATACATTTATATAATATTAAAAATATGTCTATAATATATCTCTATATATCAGGGATGGGAAAGTTTAAGATAAAAGGCCAATTTTTTAAATTTTAAACTCTTGCGGACCATATCATAAATTATTATATATAAAATCTTTATTTTCATAAATTATATTAATATTTATTTTACATCTATTATATATAATTGTATAATATAATATATAAATGTTGATACATTAACAATTTTAAATATTATAAAAAATGTATAATATATTCATTAGAAAAAATTTAAAATTAAATTTAAATAAATTATTAATTAAATACTATAGGTATATTATTTGTTAAATTGCACAAAGAAATTAAATTTAAATAAATTTTAATATATTATTATTTAATTTTAATTTTAATTGCAGTATTGTACTTGTAAGAATTGAATTTTAAAAAAAAAAATAACACGGGCCAGATAAAATTTGTATGCGGGTAACTGATGGCGGCCCATCCCTGTTATACAATTTTTCTATATGTTCTTATCTCTGCTAGATTACATTAATTACGCGTAATACATGGGTAAATAAATAATATTCGCGCCTCAAGGGATTTCGCTCGTCAAGAGCACCTTTCGTCGTTCGTCGATACAAAGAAGGTCCGCGCCGGATAAAACTTAGTTTATTGCTTTGTGGTTTTGTGCATGAATAATGAGCCTAACCGCTGTAGCAAACGTCCGGTGTTTGAGATCAACACGATCTCGGTTCCGAGGCTTGAAGCTATATTATTTATAAATTATAATATATAATAATATGCGCTATCTCTGTGGACTTTGCCTTGTACAAAATCTACGAGTTCGGCTTAAAAACCTTTGTCGGCGACCAACATATACCACGGTAAACAATTCGGTCGCTCGTCCCGGGCGATCATTTCATCTCTTTACGATAATAATATAATACAATATATTATAAGTCTGATCCCGATGAATATAATAATTATTAGCGTATAGTTTTCGTTTCTTCGCCATTATAGAACGCAGCAGTGAGATTTTTTTACTATCTAGTCGGAAATACCTGCAATTATTTCTTCTTCTTGATGAAAAAGTCGAACGATTTTTGATTAACAAAATATGTTTGCGTGTATATATATTATAATTATTTTATATAAGTACGTTAAAATATAATTATAAATATTATATACAAAAATCATGAATAACTAATTCATTTGCTTCCTACATACGTGTATATATTACAGGGCTTAAAATTGTGTGTGTATACTACGACACTCTTAGTGCAGTACGAAATTTTAAATTGTGTAGTTGATTATTGTCTTATTTTTTTCATTTTTGCATTATACATAGATAGTATTATTTGAAAACCATATAATACATGAAATTTTAAAACTTAAAGTACCTAATTGAAGAAGCCAAGTTACTATAGTTAGATAATCAATATGAATATTTTTTCAAAAATTAAAGTGTATTTTTAATAAATCGCTTCGCTCAGAATCTAAAATTTTATAATTATAAATCTAAATATTACTATAAATTTAATGAGTAGACGTGTAGTACGAAATTTTTTAAATTTTAGGCCCTCATATATTATAATATAATGGTTTTATTGAAGAGTTTTCGAAATTTTTTCTCTCTGATCGAATTTTATCTTCAAACAGACATTATATACACATTAATATAATATACGCTGTAATTATATATCAGTTAACTTAAATTTACTGTAACGACCGCATTGACGAAGACGATGATTTCCATTTCTAGATGGCTATATTATACGTGACAGCATAAATAAATTATTTAACTTTGCAGTATAAAAAATAACGCGACATCGTTAATGACGATGTGTCGACTGATCTCAAAACGGATTTTTACAACCCTCGTGACGTTTAGAAAATGATATAATAATATACGAATAATGGCGTATACGTAATTATAATATATTTTTAATTATTAACAACTATATTCAATTTTGGATTTGCCACGAGTATTGTTGTTTCGTCTTTCGTCTTTCATATTGTATATATTATTATATAATTATTAATTAGTAATAATTATTTTATTTAAAATATAAAATAATATTTATTTATTTTAATTATAAATCGAAATTATGACACGTGTAGAGTCGATTTTAATATTATAAAATAGTTATTTTAACGAGGGTTTAATGATTTATTAATGATATATTATATTTTTTTATTTTTTTAAGACTTTTTTGTACATAATATTTAACAATACGCCATTTCAAAAAATATTACAATATTAAATATTAATATACATAATAAGGTTACTGGTTTATAACGAGTATTCGATTTCATTAATTTAATCACTGACCTTTCCCGTTTTTAATTTACTAATGTAAATATGCACTACACAATATATGAAAAATTATTATTGATTATATTCGCTCTCGTCTTCTTCTGCAGCATATCCAACGGATTTAGTGAATTATCGTCATATCATTATTGATAAGATGAAAAATGCGTCGGGCGAACTTTGAAAAACATTTACGGTTGTTAAAAAGAAAAAAAAAAGCGTGATTTAATTAAAAACCGTTATAATTTAATTATATAGTTAGTTTCTTATATTGTTTGTTTTTAAACTATAACTTACTTTGCAGTGCCGAAACTTATATTCAACGCGGTAAAAGTACACGGTCATAATTCAAATGAATTTTAAATTGATATCTTTGATACTTGGTTGCAGTGGAAAATTTCTTTTGGCTAAGTACGTAACTAATTTATTTTATAATGACTATCGTGTAAACGTCTAATCACGTATATAATACATTATATAATATCAAATTCTAGTAATACGTTTTTTAGTCCATCCCTTATCGACCGATATTAATTCGCGTTGATAAAATAATAAACTTATTGATATTATAATATTATTATTATTGTTATTATTATTATTATTATTATTATTATTATTATTATTATTATTATTATTATTATTATTATTATTATTATTATTATTATTATTATTATTATTATTTTGATATATTTATTTAGTAATATGCAGTGACATAGTCAGAAATGTGTGAAAGGAGGGGTTATTAAATAAATATTCATGTTCATATACAGTTTTCAATGCTTAAAATTTACCATTACATATACAAAGTCAAGGGGGGTTTGAACCCTTAACCTCCCTTGGCTACACCACTGATAATATGACGTATTACGTACATTTAGATGCGGATGTTTCGAATAAACACGATAATATATTGATGATATGGGCGAAATAAAACTTCGATATTTCGAAAAGTAAAGAAATTTCAAATATAATATAATTGTTGAAAAGTGGAAGTTTTGAGGTTTGCGTGGATTACACTTACAATCCCTTATTAATGTTTCGCGAAGTTTCGGAAACTTAAACATATTTTAGATTTTGAACGAAGCGAATGATGTATTATGTCTTTTTTTTTTTTTATGTATGTGTAGACACACTTTTTCTACCCGAAATAATAATTCTCAGAATTGAACCTATGTGATAAAAAGAACGACCAAAAAATAACGAATAAACGACATTTTTCACGAAAACTGATATTATCCATATAATATCCAAATAAATCCATACAAGTATTCTTTTTATTATTTCTAAATACTTTTAAAATAAAAATTATTTCTATAATATTATTATTATTTTATAAGCCAAAAAATTTGAAATTTTAAAAAATTTTGAAAATTGTATTGAAGCATACTGATATATATATATATATAATATACTATACACTATAACTATACACACATACGATATATACGTATATATTAACATATTTCCAAAATATTAGAAAAATCACAAGTCTCAAATTTTTTTTATAGATGTTTTAAGTTGAAATTTTATTAAAATCATTATTTATATGGTATATATTTGCGGATTCTTATTA
This sequence comes from Tetraneura akinire, assembly GCA_021307375.1. NCBI lineage: Eukaryota > Metazoa > Arthropoda > Insecta > Hemiptera > Aphididae > Tetraneura > Tetraneura akinire. Next base: position 1,635,331 of record JAIUCT010000012.1, on the reverse strand, counting down.
TTATTTCTCAATATTTTACAATAAAGTTATATAAAATTGACAAAAAATTTTATTGAAGTATAGTACGTACATATTGGTTAACATATTTCCCGAATATTAGAAAAATATGAATTATCAATTTTCTTTTTTTTTTTAATAGGTGTTTAAAGTTGAAATTTGAGTAAAATTAATATTTAAGGGCGTTGGATACCACCTTATGTTTTAGTCATTTTAGACCAATAAACCAGACAAAATTAAAGATACTTATAATATTCCAATTACAATTTTGTAAACAAATTTAAAATCGTTGATTACTCTTCTATGACTTTTAGGAAACAGAAATTTTATATTTTGATTATAAATAATTTAAAAACATACTTTAAATTATTAAAATTACTTAAATATAATTTCAAATTTTTGATGGGAATAAATGTTTATATCAGAAATTTACTTCCTAGAAAACATAGTAAACAAATCAATAAATTTATTACTTTTTACAGATCAGAAAACTTTTTTTTTTTTTAATATGTGAAATTTTGTCTAGCTTTTTCGTCTTCATAGATGTAAAGTAACAAAATAAATATTTTGTTCATAATAATAAAAATACATGTGCATGCGAGTGCGAGAATAATATTATCTCTTTGTATGAATATAATGATAATGATAACGATGATAATGCTCACTCACACTAATAATCGTTTATTACTAACACAAAGCACATTAAAAATAAAATTGAACCAAAAATTGCCTATATAATACTCCTTTAATACTGTGTGTATCCAACGCCCTTAAAGTATTTATATGGATTCTTCTCATTATATTTCAATATTTTACAATAATGTTAAATAAATTTGACAAAAAATTTTTTAGTTCAATAACAATTAAAATACATTTTATTTAACTCAATTCCTATTAATTGTGAATAATTATAATATTTACGATTTTTTTTTATAGCTATTTAAAGTATAAAAAGCAAGGAAAAGGATACCGGTGTGGAAGGGATACAGGTGTAAAGAGGATAGTGTTGGTTTTTTATTAATATTTGAATGTAAATAATGATAAATCATTCATTCGAAAAACGATTCTGAGCGAAGTACTGTTAGATTTGGTTGTTTAGGTGAATCATTTAGGGGAGTTATGATAAATTATTTATATCGAACGTAGAGACTGATAAATGTAACAATTTTAATCGGTACGTATATTATCAGATGGACTTCGCTCAAAATCGTTTTTCGATTGTAATGATTTATCATTGCATTCAAATGTTAATCATAAATCAACACTATCCTCTTTACACCTGTATTCCTTCCACACTAGTAACCCTTCTCTTGCTTTTTTTTCTTTAATATATAACGCGGTATTAAACTATATTGAACACGTGAAATTATAATAAAATATGTTCAATTTACATCCTGCAGTGCAAAGCATATAGCGTTCGTGTCGGTTATACAATGAAATGTAATTTTTGTTTGCATGAAAATATTTTTGGGGTAAAATTAATGGTAGGGTATTGAGAATATAATAATTAATATATATGAGTACATTCAGTAGTGAATTTTATCTATAGTTTGGTATACTTTATTTTATTTAGGTCATAAATTGTATATTTATCGATAGATTTCTTTTTGAACGGAGAAACTACTAAAATAGAATTGCCGAAAATAGCAAAAATTCAAAGAAATATTATAATTTTTATAGAAATTGATTTCACTATAATTTATTAACAATATAATATTATTTGACGAACTTTAATTTTTTCTCTTTTTTCAAAATCGATGGAATAAACATTGCTGTTCATTTTTAGTTACCACGTTTGTATATTATTATCGCACGTCAGCTTTTACTTTTAGATAATTATATTTTTATACTTTTTGATTATTTGATTAGGTTCTATAATTGGTACGGCAATAAAATTGGACGAGAAATCTTCGAGCTATAAAGAAATAGGTCGGATTAATAATACATTTTATTGTTAAACTTATTACAGTAAGTTAACCAATATAGAAGAATATACGCTTAATTAAAGTTTAAATTAAAAAATAACTTAAATTTTATCAATTAAGGAAACTTTTGGTCAAGTATTACAACATAATATAACGAGTGAACTAATTGTAAACTACTGCAACTACTATTATTATTAATTATACATCAAAAGAAAAACTTTTCGAATAATAAACTTTGACAACATATAGAAGTTATATAATGTGTATATAATACATAGATTTTTTTTTTTTTAAATATTTTACTTTGACTTTTTTAACATGAGAGCAGTATGTTTTAATTTTCATTTTAATTATTAACAAATTAAATATTTAGTTATTCTTTTAATTAAAAGTGTGTTTATTAAAAAAAAATTAAATATTTGTTTTTTTTTTTGTGCTTCTTCATTCAACAAATTATACACGCAAGAGTAAATTAATGGTTTATTATGTTTGTCTGTTAGCAGAAGACTGATAGAATAGTTTTTTACATTTTTTAAATTATTTAAATGTGCAAACATTAAATAATAGAAATCAGTTTCAGAACGGTAAAAAAAAAAAAAAAAAAAAAAAAAAAACAATAATAATTCGCGCATATTTTAATGTGTGTTTAATAAACTAGATTCATAAACTCCATTTTACTTTTATTTTTTTTTTTATTCTTATATTACTAATTAGTATTGAGATGCGCAATTTCATAACTGTTATGACTCATTATACACTTCATTATATTGTTAATTTATTGAGAAAACTAATTATATTAAATTCGATATTTTCTTTTCGTTCAGAGTTCGGGAAAACTTATAAACAAAATAATCAAACATTATTTTAGTATTAAGAAGTTTTAAAACTATGTTTAAAATGATTGAGGTACGTAAAATCTACGTAAAGCGGCTACTTTGTGTACATAACAAAATGTTAATAAGTATTCAGATAAACATCACGTCCTAAGTCCTCATATTTTTACTTTTTTTTTTTTTTTAATTATGTTTTATATTTTGCACTTCATAAATTTTATTTTTACGATAAAATAGTAGAGGGTCTCCTCCAAATTTTTAATTATCCTCCTTAACCATGAATATATAGGCCATTATGTATATTTAAAACTTTTAAATTACCCACCTACATTATTATTTTCCATATAAGTATATCCTATGTGTTTAATTATTCATGTTTCGTTGTTTCGTGTATTAAAACGAAAAAAATCACCGTAACATAAAATTTTAATCACGCTGTATATACCTACACCTATCAGAGAAAATAGAAATGATTACAACCATAATAATAATAATATGATAAAAGTTTCGGGCACTGGAAAAATTCAATTAACGAATGGAAATCATTTTTAGAATAATATTCGTTGAATCTTTCTGTTCAATGTTCAACTGTAAGTAGGCTAAAAAATAATTATTATTTTGATAGACGTTTCACTTACTTACTGTCATAGTAGCTATATATAGATAGAAATGTGGCTTTTATATTAATTTGTATGCGATTTCAAATATATTACTGTTAAAAAAAAAAGAAAAAAAACTGAATACAGACAAGGAAATAAGTATAATAGTGGTAGCGTTGTATTATAATTAAGATTTGAGCATTTGATAATAATTGGACGCTAAAGAAAGTTCAGTCAGATATAAATACAGATTATTAATTATTATTCATTATAATATTTTGACATATTTAATGAAATGTTACTTTATTTAGATTTAAAAATAAAAATAATTGTTCGAAAATTATATCACGCATGTGTACTGATAATATATCTATGTGAATACTAAATACAATTAATAAGTCTTTGTACGATTTAGATCACATTGATATATTGTTAAAATTAAATTATTATAAAATTTCAACGTTTGCAGTGATATTTTCTCGGTAGTTTTCCTGACCCCAAAAGAAAACAATGTAGAAATTGAAAAAAAATGACCAAAATAAAGTATCTACCATTTACATACAATATATGAACATTACCGGAAAATACCCGGTTTGTGGTAATTGGATCATTATTATTAGGTATCTGTGGGTGAAAAATTACCTCCAGACGTAAATGAAATAAGAAAAAAAAATGATACACGTCATTGTAAAACGAATTTTATATTCCTCGCTTCGTTCACAATTTAAAATAACAAATAAATCATTAATATATGATTAAAGAAGTTATCGAAAATTGAATTCCTTCGTTAAAACGGTACCTAAACCCAATATAAAAAATTAAAAATAATAATACAACATGAACATTAGTAGTTTTTAGTAGATCCGTTTAGTTATATGTAGTCTGCAAGTTGTGATAATCACGCAGCACAAAAACAATAAAAAAACAAAAAAAACTTGAAATTATTTTATTTAATATAGAAAGTTTTCAAATTTATCAGGACAAACGTACGATTATTTTTTAATTAAATCCAAGTGAACGTGGTAGAAACGACTTATACACGGAGTTAATCACTAAGTTTTATTATTATTATCCGGTATGAAGATATAATAATTTTGTATAGTTGTACACGACACGAAAATCGAAAAAAGTTTCATCCTGTAAACGACTAAATGAGTTATTGCGTCATTATATTCACAGATTAAATCCAATATATTATGTACCTGTGGCGTTTGTGTGTACACGAGTTGTCATCGTCATTACCACGCATTAATTCTCATATTATTGTGAATAAATACCAAATGGACGATGATTAACGAATAATAATTATTACATCCAATAGGTATTAGAAAATTAAAAAAATTGTGGATTGCATTTAACGGTGGATATCGTGTTGAATTTGAACCCCTTCTCCTGATTACGAAATGAATAAAATAATAATTAATTATTATAGTTGATTACCTATGTATTTATATGACGACGGTTTGTATAAACAATTTTTAGAAACTACTCTAAACTCGGATTTCTAATATAATTTTGTCAAAAATACTATGTAAAATGTGCATTGTATAAAGTGTAAAAATTAAAATTAATCATAATTGTTGTAAAATTTTATCCGGCGAGTCATATATAATATCTCGTTGAAAACGTCAAAAGTCTCTGTAATTATTATAGTCATACAAGTGTATCATATTATTCTATATGTTAAAATAATAATTAAAAAAGTCGATTTGGTCAAAAATAATATAATATATAACTCTTATACCTAATTTGCATTTTCGGTCAGAATACGATTGAGCACGATTGGACCTTTTTTGTGTACGATTGATCACACACTATTGTTAACAATGACTAGCTACCTGCACCCGAAAAACAACACGATTGAGCACTATTTCTTGTGCGGCGTTGCCATATTTATTTTGCACGTAATAATAATATAAATAAAAAAAAAATAAATTCGTAGTTTATGTAAGAAAAAAAAATTAAATATAATAAAATTAAATAAAATTAAAAATTAATTATTAAAATTTTCATTGGTCAGTTCAAAAATACAAAGGTCTCGCGAAGCGAGGTTTTAGGTCACACGAAATCACTGCCTATCCGCCGCACCAGTATCAGTTCAATGGGTAGGTATTAGGTAGGTATGCTTTAGTCTCTTGGGGCGTAGCCCCATCCCCACGAAAAGTGCCGCAAGTTCCACTTAAAAAGAACGATTTATCGGAAATTAATATTAACTTGTTAATATATTGTTTATAATATGTATATAATATAACATATAGTGTTAAAATATCTAGACAAAAATTGTACTATACGAGTATATCTTTTCGAAACGAAAGAAGTTTGGCAACGTTTTTAATATTTCAAAAATATTTTTAAATATTGAACGTGCTCAATCGTAAGGTCAAAAAGCAGGTAAAAAACTTACCGTGCTCAATCGTATGGCATCCTGTGACTTCCTGTCGTCTGTTGAGGAAAAGAGGTGGAATCCATTTCTTTCTATTTTTCTATTTTCTTTATTGTTTTAAGTTTAATGGTGGTGGGAATGATATCCCAGTAATTTTACCATTTTGAAAATATGTATTTTTTTTTCTATTATTATTATTATTATTATTATTATTATAATTATTATTATTATTATTATTATTATAATTATTATTATTATTATTATTATTATTATTATTATTATTATTAAGCCGCGGCAACTAAGGCCATTGGCAATTACAAAATTTCAAAAAATTACAATATATACATATCTATAGTTAACAATTTTACAATTCGTTGTGTCTTAGTTAAAAATTTGAATACATTTTTTATAGAGATGGAATTGTATAGAATTGTATGGAATTCAATAGAAATGTATTTTATGTTTGAATGTCATTAGTCGGTAGATCAGAGATAGTTGGCTGGGAAAGATCTGGCATTTCGTTGCCGATTATACCTGTGTGAGATGGAACCCACATAAGTTCGATACGAATAAGAATATTATTACAAAAGGTATTATCGGAACGCGCCAATGCGGGTACATTCATTAATTTATAATGTAAAATATATTATTTAGTAAGACATGTCATAGATTATCCAAAACTCACTGCGCCAGATACTCCGCTTTTAAGAACCTACCACACCGAATATCCAATAGTACCAGACACTATTCACGTTATCTCTTTATTATATACCATATAGCAAAGAATAATATTATTGATTAGGTATTGTGTAGTTTTACCCGACGGCGCCTATTTGTCCCTGTTAATAGTTTAATACGTACCTGGCGCAGTGAGTTTTGGATAATAGATGACATGTGGTCTCACTAAATAATATATTTTAAATTATAAATTTTTGAATGTACCCGCATTGGCGCATTCCGATAACACCTTTTGTAATAATATACAGGTACCCGGTATCCGGTTATAATATACCCGATGGTCCTCTGTTCGTATTATTATATTGAAAAAAGAAGAGCTGATACTCCTGCCGCATGAGATACAGGTGTGCAAATCATAGCGTTTAATTTTAATAAGAATTAAAAATATGCAATGATAAACTATTGCATTCGAAAAAACGATTCTGAGCGAAATTCAGTATCACATAGCGTAGGTATTTTTTTTTAAATTTTGACATTTTTTGTTGCAAAATTTTATCAGACATATAGTACATAAATGAACACCCTATACAATTATCAAGTCTCTAAGTTCTATATAAACGCTCATAAAATCCCTTGTCACCTAAATGACTATATCTGACAGAACTTCGCTCAAAATAGTTTTTCGTACGATTAGCAGAAGAATATAAAAATATATAATTTATCTTTTTATACGTTAACCACATTGTTGTTTGGATCGTATTTTATAACGATATTATATTTTGATAATAGTTTGGTAGTTTGGTACTGTCCGAGTGTTTGAATAGGTAGTACGCCTTATATAACGATTAAACGTGATAAACCAAACAATACGTTGGCTGCGAACGTATACCTAGGTACCTAGTAATATTGTTAATATCGTACAGCGAAAAACTAAAAGTCGTCAAGTACAATAGATTCTTATCGACAATAATTTTTCGTAAATAATATTACGGAACGTTTATATAGATACGTTATTATTGATAAATTGATAATGATAATAATATTATAGTATAAAACTATAAATTTATAACAATCACGGTCGACGCGAAACGGGGTACGGTGTATAATATTATTAAAAATTCTGTCGACTACCAAAATACCTAAGTATAATATCTTATTTCTTAATATTATAAAACGAAAAACTCGTGAGAACTCGCGAATTTTCTAGACGTCTCTGCAAAATGTATATAAAATAATTTTGTATTATTATTATTATTATTATTATTATTATTATTATTATTATTATTA
>JAIUCT010000012.1:1617255-1627619 GCA_021307375.1 Tetraneura akinire | reverse complement strand
TATTATTATTATTATTATTATTATTATTATTATTATTATTATTATTATTGTTGTTGTTGTTTTTGTTGTTCTCGCTGTTTTCGTCATAGTGAGATCGCGCGACTCGAAAATACAAACATTCCTTAATAAGAATAACTTACTTATATTATTATATTATACATAGTAATAATATTACAAGTACGGCGTTCGAAAAGCGCGGTATATATTCATTTCGTTTTTGATATTTGATATTTGATATTATTAAAATATTATATTTTATAAATATCGTTCGTGTACGGTGTACAGTGTACAGTGACCGGGGCCACGATTATATTTTTATTATTACGGTAAAGTGCGCTTGTTATTCTCTCTCGCCAGTCGCTGTATTTTTTTTTTTTTTTTTCAGGTCCTTTCTTTGCGCGTTTTACGCCACACCGACCATCCCTGCAGTGCCCAACGTGGCAACGTCCCGGCAAACCCGGGAATAATTTTGATGCATTCGCCCCGTTCAATTTCGAGTACTAAAAAGGTATATAAATAAATAAATAATAATTATTATTATTGTTAAACGTAATATATACAAACCGTCGGATTATTTTTTCGCATTTTTATATATTTTTATATATTTTTATAATATTTCTTTTTTTCCGACCAAATCGGGCTGGCCTTTTTTTAAATACCTTCGACTTCTCCTTTCCCCAATTTAATTTATAAATATAAAAATATTCCCATCACTGCCGGTTTTATCCCTCACCCCCTTTTTTTTGTGTTTTTTTTTGTTTTGTTTTGACCATCCGGTAAATTACGTATTATAATATAAATAATATAAAATGAACGTATAAATCACGTACTTACATTATAAGGACCGGCAAAAGTACGGACTAGTACCGGATGTCGTCATATTCATTCCGTTCGCACGAATAATTAAACGATAATTAATATTATCGCGTATAGTATTCGTATTTTTTTTTTGTGATAATACAACGTTTATTATTATTATTATTATTTTTTTAAATTTCTTTTGACAAAATAGAAATGACGTCCTCCTCCTCAATTATTGTACAATATTATTAAGATTAGAAATAATTACAATAAACGCACAATGCACGCATTTATGCATAAATTATTGTTTTAATGAAAAACGGATTTCGGGTTTTTAAACGCGATTTTCTGAATCTGAGAAATCTGGCCGTTATTCGTTTTGGTCCTTGCGACGTATGATAAACGCGAGTACGAATATGGCGAAGGACGTTAAAAGAATATTGTGTTGGATTTTCGTGGTTAATGAACCACGGTATAGGTATAAGAATTTGGATTAATATTCCGTATATCACTTGGAAATACGCGTCTTTACTTTTAAATTATTATGTATATTCTTCGAGATTGCCAACGGTAGATTCCCAATTTAATGGTATGATATGTGTTGAATTGTAGAAAATTAAAAGAAAACTAAACATTAAAGGACTTAATAATAATAAAAAAAAAAAATTATATTTTTCTCAAAATAATAAATACAAATCAGTTATACAAGGCAGTAAGGCACGATCGCATTATTGCCATTTTATCGAATATTAAACCGTTTTAAGTCTGAATTCATTTTATAATTTAGAAACGAAATTACAACTATAATGTTTTGGTACAATGTAACGAGTTTAAAAATAATTTTTTATTGTCTGTAGACGTCTAACTAAAATCCTGTGTTCATAATATTATTATGATATGATACGATATGGTTATTCGTAAAACGACAAAGTACGAGACTATTATTATTTTGTCCCTCCCGTACTACAGGTATAAAAATTAAAACTATAATAATTAATAATAATATAATAATAAAGGAAATAAATTAATTTCGCTATGACCGATTTCGTGAAAAACCATTTTTTCAGTCGCCGATTTCTTTTATTTTTTAATTTTTAATATCATTTTACGACGCGTTTAGCCGTTTCTAATTGGTGTATACCCACCTATAATTTATCATAATAACTTTGTGTTATGAATGAATAAAATATAATAAAAGGGTATTATTTAAATTTGCCGTTTTCGATGAGACAATGAAATATTTATTAAAAAATATTCGAATACGCTCGTCGCATATAGTTCGTATAATATTACAATATAAAAGTTAAAGTCACCATATAACTTTTAACAATGTTATTATTAAGAAAAAAAAAGTGTTTACTTCTTAAAAACAATAAGAAATTATTAATTATCGCTGTACAAAAATATGTACGAGTATTTATGAAAAATCAAGACGAGACGACATTTTGTTACTATTCATTTGAATAGTCGTCAATCGTAGGACGTAGGTACTTAAAACTGTTTTCTTATGTCGGACGTTCGTTTAAAAACTACATCGATAAAAAAACAGTAAGTATTAATAAATTAAAATGATAATATATTCCCTTCCGAAAACGTTTAGTGCGTTCACGACATTTTTTCCGGCACTCGGAACTTATAATAGTATAAACATAATATTTACAGTATTCTTTACTATACCTAATATTATCACAAGCGAAAAATAATAAAAAATTTAAGTAAATAATCGCTCGTTGTATATATAGGTATAAAGACGTCCCTTTTAAAACTGGATTATCCCTTTTTAGATCATCATGTCCCGTTGTACCGACAAACTTCGAATCCCGTTATTTCAATATTATTTATTATAAAATTTTATAAAAATTTTATTCAATTTCTAATTTTAATTTAATTAATTTTTAATTTTTTTTGATAAATAAAGTAGGTATCTATATGTATATGAAAAAAATATAAAACGCAAATGAAATGCAACGTTGTGTCGTTTGATGAATAATTAAGAGAAAATATATTTTATTATTTAGGTTATTTTACTAAAAGAGGTGTTAACGTAAAGTAAAAATAGAATAATATTGCTTATCATATGACAGAGATTTGGAGTTTTAATTTCGAGATTTGTGTGTTTTCTTGTGGGGGGAAGCAACAACTGTCCAGTTTTTATTATTTTTTTAATATGGTCGTCCTAGTATAAGTACATATTATATTATATTATAATGTGTAAGTATAAAACTATAAACCTAGATTATTGCTGCTGCAGTCGGAGACACAAATGATGAAATAAACGAGGAACGAACAGAATAATAATAACAATAAGGTTTGATTTTTTTTAAAAAAAAATGAACGTTTTTTATCATAAATTGTAATATTTTTCAGTAAAAAAAAGGCACGTCGTTTTTTTATATTGTCTATTTGAAAAAAAAAATAAAATAAAATGCAAGCACTCGTCGTCGTCGTCGTCGTCATCGTCGCCAGACAAGTAAAAGAATTTTCAGTTCAGTAATTTTTTTTATTTATAAATTTATAATAGTTATATAGGTACAATTTGTAATTATTATACTATTATATTTTATTATTATTATTAATATTTAATGACAAGACTGAGATGTATATATTATACATTTTGAAAATAATAATATGACGTTTATTCGCAAGTACCGTTTTATTTCCAGTACGCGAACTTGCGTCGAATTATAATATATTTTTTTTATTAACGAGTATTTTTTTTTTAAAAAAGATAAACTTTATATTTTTAAATAGACCATTTCTTTTTCTTGCAATAGTACTCTTAAACTTAGTTTTTTAATTATTTATCTGAGACTTCATAAAATTATAATAATATAATATAACGTATTTCTTAAATTATTTAGTTTTTAGATTCTCTAGAGAAGCGAAGAATGTTATTGGTTTTACAATGATATTTGTCTTGTTTTTCTTTTTTTTTTATGAAGACACTATTACTACCCGAAATAATGCTCCAATTTTCACGAATAGCATATGTTTCCGGTTGGAATTTCTCAAAATTGACCCTATTCGATAGAAAAAACAACGGAAAAATGACGAAAAAACGGCATTTTTCACGAAAACTGAAATTTCGACCAATTCGATTTCAATATTTCACGATAACTCGGACAATTTTGAAGTTAGAGTCATGAAATTTTTTGGATGTTTACATAGATACTTTATACGAGTATATGTGGTATAATATAGGAACAGTTACGTTAATTTTTCTACAAAATATAGGACTTTAAATATTTCTTAAAATTCTCGTTTTTATGTATATAATGTTTGATAAACTTGGCAATTTTGGGCATTAAGGTCTGAAATTTTACTGTAGTATACGTACATATTACTTAACATTATATCAAAATATTAGAAAAATCTCAAGTCTAAATTTTTTTTTGTAGCCTTTTAAAGTTGATATTTTTAGTTTAAATGAAAATCTTAAAATCCATACGAATACCTATTCTTTATATTATTTCCCAGTACTTTTACAATAAAAATTAATTGAAAATCCAAAAAAATTTGAAAATGTGTTAAAAATTTTATTGAAGCATACTGACATATATCTTAACATATTTCCAAAATATTAGAAAAATGTTAAAACTCAATTTTTCTTTATAGGTGTTTAAAGTTGAAATTTCGGTAAAATCAGTATTTAAAGTAGGTAAGTATTTATATGGATTTTTCTTATTATATTACAATATTTTACAATAGTCAATAATGTTAAATAAAATTGACAAATTTTTTTTTTAATTTTAAAAATTTTATTGAAACTTAAATACATTTTACTTAACTCAGTTCCATTAATTGTGTATCATTATATTTACGTTTTTTTTTTTTGTTTTTTTTTTTATAGCTGTTTAAAGTATAAAAAAAAAGAGCTGATACTCCTGCCACAGATATACAGGTGTGCAAATCATAGTGTTTAATTTTAAATAGAATTTGTATGCAATGATAAACCATTACATTCGAAAAAAGTATTTTGAGCGAAGTTCTGTTTTGGACGTTTAGGTGACAAGGGATTTTATGAGCATTGAATTTCGAGAGTTGAAAATTTTATAGAGTGTTCATTTATGTACTATTATATTTGTACCTATATGGTCCCTATATGTTTGATACAATTTTGCGTTTTAAATATTTAATAAAAAATGTCAAAATTTTAATCAATACTTACATTATCTGACTGAACTTCGCTCAGAATCGTTTTTTCGAATGCGATGGTTTTTTTCTTTTTAGGCGTGATGATTATAATAATAGGAATCATTTTTATAATTTCCAATCGAAACGAATGATATATCGAATATATACCACGTGCATGGGATTTTAATCAAATGAAACAATTATTAATTATATATAATATTACAGAATTTAATCATTTTGTAGTATAATATTATTATTGTAATTTATGATTCTATTTTGAAATGTCAATAATATACGAGTTCGTATTTACCGAAACCCATGAAATCGCATGGAACGAATAAGCTTCGATTCGTATTTCGTATCGCCATAATATTAATAATTAAACTAGTATTATTGTTCAAACAAAATAGAATAATGATAAAATTGAATGAAAATTTAAAATACATAATACGAGTAATATCGCAGTGCGTATGCCATCTTTGCATAGTCATAATATAGTTGTATAACGTTGGTCGCTTTCCCCGCTCCATGTAATATTGGTTACAATTTCACAGTTCAATTCATAAAATTATACTAATACGGTTTATGGTATATGGTATATGGTTATTCTAATGTATAATATATAATATCGTTCTATGAACAAATAAATACAAATTAAATAAAAATCCGTCTGTGTATTTTTTTATAACACTTTATACTCAAACGTTAAAAAAAAAAAAAATTTCCAGTGAAAACATACGTATTATTTTAAAAACATTTACATTTTGTAACTTTTTTTTTGTATTAAAATAACTTACGAGTATATTATAATTATCGAGTTTGTATCCAAGTCGTCTCGTATAAAAAAAAAATTGCAATATTAAACATTTTTCGAATCGGAAATTTAATCGAAACGTGCGCTTAAAAAATAATTCATTGGAATAGAAAAATAATAATGTATACATTTAAATCCCTTCCATTTTATGATATTAACTTATGAAATTCGCATTTTCAGCGAAATCGAAGAAATATAATATACTTATGTACGGATATTTTACTAAACGGTATTTATAAATTGCAACGCTTAAAATTTTGATTTTAAAGCCGATGAAAATGTAATAATACTGTCGCGAGTTACGATTTTACGACATATTATTTCATTTCAATTACGATTAATTTTACGTATGTAAAATTCTTCGTGCTTTTACAATAACGAGGATTTTTTTTTTTTTTGGTGGTTTTAAAATTATAATTCAGTCAGATAACGTAGGTATTGATTAATACTTGATTAATGTTTTTTCGTCGTTTTTTCTAATGCATAGGGTTAATTTTGAGAAATTTGAAAAATGACCTAAATAAAGAACCAACTACCCACTTTCCTATAGAAACATATGATGTTCGTGAAAATCAGAGCATTATTTCGGGTAGTAAAAATGTCTTCATACTTAAAATAAAAAAGACACAAATCATTGTAAAACCAATACATTCTTCGTTTCGCTCAAAAATCTAAAAGTACGTTTATAGAGAATTGAATATTAGTCCTCGAATATTCACATCACTGATATTAGACTTATTCCCGATTGAATATTTCGATGTAATATGTACATTACAGTTATAGTCGATTTTTCTTCTTATGGGTATAAGTGTAAAGTTTGTGCAATGTTCTATAAAAACTTTAGAATTGTGAAATTCTTATATACATAATAACGTATCATGGACATAAAACTTGGCTGTTCAATAAGGATTATTATCATGTAATATTTTTCCCATAATTTTTTTCAAAAAAATTTATTTCTTTTTTCGGAACATACGATGATTTATCGTGCTTTGTCTTCTATTTTTTTTTTATTCGGAGCGTTTCAAAATATTTTTCAAAACACTACGACTATTTATAGTATGTAAATGAATGCGTTTATTTTTATTAAAAAAAAAAAAATTTAATTTAAAAATAAGTAAAAAATTATATAATATTAATTTTATGTCATGTATAAAACCAGAAGTGAATTTTTAAACGTTTTTATTCGCAGCAGGAAAAATCTTGGTGAGACGCGTATACCATATGAGATATAAGCCTCACGCCACGTATTATTATAATAAAATATACCTGTCGGTTGATAGAATTATAGACGAGTTCTGTAAAAAAAAAAAAAAAAGAAATGTAAAAAGGTCACCCCAATGTCGTTTTTATTCGCGTGTATTCAAAATATATATTTTTATTCCGTAATAAAATATTCAGTATACGGCTTCAATGTAAAATACACACAAAAACATTGGGCAATTTTCGTTGACCTTTATATATTATATTATATTATATTGTATTATTATAAATATGTGAAACGCGACCAACTATACAAAAACAGCGAAATAACGTTTATTATACATTAAATATACTCGTACCTGTATAGAATATATTATTATTATTATTATTATTATTATTATTATTATTATTATTATTATTATTATTATTATTATTATTATTATTATTATTTGTATTATTATTATTATTTATTTTTATTATTATTATTATTTGTATTATTATTTTTATTTATTTTTATTTATTTTATTTTTTATTATTATATACAAATTTGGGCGGGTAAGTATTTTTATTTTTAAAAAAGTATTTTATACAACGGAACGCACAATAATAAAAATGTATAATATTTTATTATGCGACCAGAGAAAAATTATGTACGCAGTCTTTCCTTTTTGCCGTGGCAGTATAACGTTTTATATTATTATTTTCATAAAATGTTGTTTTTAACTACCCGCGTTATTCCTACACGATAATATACCTGAGTATAATAATAATAATAATAATATACTATAGCGTATACAAGAATGAATAAAATGTGAAATACATTACTTAGGTATATTGTAAATATTATATTATGGTTATGGTAGTTTGAAATACATTTTTTTTTTTTATTTATTTTTAACACGGTCAGGTCCCTGGGTTTGGTGGAGTACAAACGCGCCCTTAGTGTTGTTAACGAAACGATAGAGCGTTCGTTCGTTGTAAGAATAATATTATAATATAAATAATATGCAAAACGAACAAATAATTAAATTCAAAATATTAAAAACGATTCGATTTAATAGTTGAAATTATATATTTAATATTGTATATTTTATAGAGTGACGACTACTCGTTTAATTAAAAAAAAAATATATACTAAATTACAAAGTACGTAATAATATTAATATTTGTATATGATATTATAGTAATAAGTAATAGAGGTAATAGGTATTAACCAAATAGAATGTATATAATTTATATAATATGTTGCATTATATTTTGGTAACCTAAATACTTTAAGGTTTTAATCTGAAGTATACAAGTCTGATTTTGTTCACACTTTATTAAGTAGTGATGTAAAATTTCAAAAATGTAATATTCTAGAAATTTCTGAAATTTAATAATTTAATTAAATTTATTAATAGAGCTTATTTTTCAGTCTTCAGGTGTGTAAATATTATTAATATATAAATTTTAATAGTAGAAATATATTACTAAATATACTCAAATTTTATTAGTTTAATATTCAAATCTTTTATTTTTAAAATATAAACAATAAACCTAATACAGAGTTAATAAATATTAAAAATCAAAATGTTATGCTGAAGTATAATTTTATAAAATAAATATAAGATATTCTTATTTTTCATAATATATATTTCATTCGCGGTATCATTTCTTTATTGTATATTATCAAAATAAAATTAATATAAATAAAAACGAATATTACGATTTTTCTCCAGAAATTTCTATTGAAAATTTCCGAAGGTCAGAAATTGGCAATTTAGAAATTTCTAAAATGGAAATTTCCTATTTACATCACTGACACATTATAGAAACACATTATGTGGAAAACTAACATTTACGAGTACCATATTAAAACATAATTTCGTGCGTCTAATATTTGTACGAATTGTTGGAAAAATCATTTTTTGTGTACCTACGTAAATTTGATGTTATTTATGAAATAAAATTTCCGCAGGAGTCTTAAAAATATCACTGGTAATTTTTGTTAGTGTGTTCACGCTTTTCAGGCACATTCTGTACAGTTTCGGCCGGGGCCTATACGAGAAAACGCATATAGAAAATAATATAACCTAACCGGGTTCTCGATAATACAATTTCGGGTTAATAAAATAAACTTTTATCGATTTAAATATTATTTTTGTGTTGTTTTTTTACGATTAAAAAAAAAAAAAAGGAAAAAAAGATATTCGTTAGGAGTTCAGTCCGAAGCAATTCGTTTAAAATCGTGTAGAATACAAACATATTATATATTTTATACCCGGGATATTATACATATAGATATAACCCTAACCTATATAATTATACCTAAAGGATAAAATATTTACACTCCCATGTCGAACGTTTTGAATCGGAACATATTTATTATTTATCAGGGTTGGGTTAGGATTTTATCATTTCCATATTTTTACAGGATTCTATAGGTACGCTCTACGGCCAATACTGCAAATACGGCCATATAGCTAGAAATTATGTGTTTTTCGACCCGAAGGAACGAAATCGAAAATATCGTGTTAAGCGTTGTTTTATGATTTTATTTTCCATTAATACATTTTACACGTTATATAGGTACGCGTTATCATTGAATCGGAGTGTAGTTTTTTTTTTTTGCAAACACGATTTTATATTTAAAAAAATACCCAATTTGGGACTATGACTGTATATAATATAAATAATATCGTGTTAAGATTTTTTTTTCTCTTATAAATACTAAAAATAAATAAAAAATAAAATCTAAAATAAATATAAACTGTTGGATATAGTTTTAAAAATTACATTATTCATATTTTTCTTTCGTATATATTCCACTGTGTAAGAAAAACATAATATAATATATCTGTTCATGTTTTCTTAAATATTGTAAAATCTCAAAGGCCGCGTCATATTATAATATACGAGGTCATAAGGTATAGGTATATAGTTTGTATTTATTCGATTGACAAGACAAATAGTTTCAAACGGGTCGATATAAATTGTATTTGTATTTTTTTACGTTGATGTCGTGCCTATACCTATAGTATCCTGTGAAGTGTGAATTTATGAAAATATTCATATAATTTATACGATAAATAATCGTTTGAATAATAATTTAAACAATAATAATAATTTAGATATTTATAATTTTTAATTTTTTCTTATTTAGTTTTTAAACTCGCCCGTTAAAACGCAATAATGAAACATTATGAAAATATAAAACGCTACAGCACGAGTCTTAAAATAATATACCTAATAATAATATAAAAAAATATTGATTATTTGAAATTATTATGAAATTATAAAGTTTTACGCGATTATTATTATTGTTAATATTTAACGTTGCATGTCGTATAATAATATTATAATATTGTATTACATTCATATTATATTATTATGTCAACCGCATCATCATCATCATCATCATCATCATCAT
>JAIUCT010000012.1:1578164-1612844 GCA_021307375.1 Tetraneura akinire | reverse complement strand
AAGATTGAAACAACATAAAATAATTATGTCTAAAAAATATAATCTATTATTAATTTAATTTATAATCTATTATTTATTAATATAGGCACTAAAATGATTTTCTTTAAACTTATTTGTTTTAATGCATCTTAGGTGTCAAGCAATTCTTAAATAGAAACCTTATAATTCTCCGTTAAAATTATATTAAAATTATTATATTTTGAACTCATGGTGAAACATTTAAGAAATTTGTATGAAACAAAATGTATTATAAATATAAAGTAAAAATTATACCTAGTGATTTAATCAATTTCCCAAACTCAAATAATTATAAGGAGTAAAAGGATTATAAAGATTGTTTTTCTAACAAGACAAGGAAATATAAGGAAAATTGAATGACAATATTACACCACTATCATCACAACCATGTGATAAAAAATTTATTTTTAAAGAAAATTAATAAAAAAGTAATAATTGTCATTTGTGTATATTTATTATTTAATATTAATACCTTATATTATAATACATTTAAATGAAATAGATACTCATAAAAGTTTAATACAAATATATAGATTTAACTATTTAAGTACAAGTTAAAACAATAAATATTAAATAGGTATAATAAAAAATAATAATGGTAATATTTTAATAGGCAGCCAATAACAATAATTATGTTCAAATCTATCATTACAATAAATAGATAAATATTTTATACATTTTTATTTAAAATATGTCAAAATTATCATACAAATGTACTCTAAAAACTGGCTATCTTCAAATTTCATAAAACATAAAAAATAAAGTTATTTTTTTAAGGGATGATTAAATTTTAAAAAAACAGCATTCAAAAATATTAATTTTTTGCAGAGATATTACAATGAGTAAATAGATCTGGGACACACTGTATATAAATATTAATTTTTATAAAGAAAATTGAAGTATAAATGTAAATATTAAGATTTTAATAATTAAAAAGTAGATTACTAGTATAATAATACATCATTTGTTTACTGGTCCCCAGGGGCGCCGAAAGTTGGTTTTAACTATGACAAATGTCATAGGTAAATTAGATGGTGGGTGGCTATAATCATATAATCATTATATATGTAACCATATAATCTAAATATTATAAGTAACTATACTATTTGAAAAATGTAATATTTTAAATCAACGGAGTATTACTATAAATAAGTGGGTGGGTATGACTCATTAATTTATAGGTCATAGGTAATTTTCTAAACATCGGCGCCCCTGCTGGTCCCTATGTTTTAATTAATATAATATTAATTTAACCAAGATAATGAGTAAATCAATTCTCAATATTTAAAAACTAATGTAAGGCCCAATTTCCGTAATGCAAAATTTTGCAAAATTTGGGTTAGGTCTACAATTAGTAGAAAATATCAAAAATCAACATACCCACCATCTTGGTACAATTAATATAAATTATTTAAAAAACTACACTTTAAATTTACATTATAAATTATTACTTGATAGTAATTTACAGTATTTAAATTAATAAATTATATAACATAACTATTTTATATATATATATATAAATAAAATGAATTAGTAATTTTTAATTTAATTTTTTTAATTGTTTATACCTACCATATAAAATTAATTTTCTCAATATAAAATAAAATTATCACCATTCTTTAATTATAATTTAAAAGAAAAAACATAATGTATGGAACATAATATTTTACTCGTATCATTGATATTATTAAAATATTTTTGTGAAGTAACTTGCATCAGCTTAAAACCAATATTTTCATTCTAATATAAAACAAATTTGATAAATTATTAATTAATAGATAAAAATATTTAATATTAAATTAACAAACCTGCAGATATACTTGATTGAAATATACATTTTATATTTTCAGTTAATTTATAGTTTTGGCCAAGTTTATATTAGATATTTAATTTATTCAGTTGACAATCCATCATAGAATAACTTGATGGCCAAAAGTAAAGCAATTTTATGTGTATTGTCTAACTAAAATATAAAGTAAGAAATTAACGTGACATAGAAAATAGTAATTTATAAATACTAAAAGTGTAAATAGTTAAAGGTAAACTTACCAAAAAAATTAATAATTATGAATAACCTTTGGAGATGTTTAATAGGTACCTAATAGGTATTCAAATTGCAATAACTTCTGTATTTGATTCTTCTTTATTAATTAGTAAGATACTAAGATACTAAACTTTCATCTGGTATTTGGGCACTTTTAATATAAATAAATGTTTTACATATGTATTAAAATAAAATTGTTGAATTGATTATTTATTTAGTTTTCCGTTTATACAAATAATATATTTAAATAAAAACCAATTTATAATTTATAAATGTTATGTAATTAATACTTGGGAATAACTTGTAAGTTATAACATTATAAATTTATTAATATTTAAATATATTTAAAAAAAACACAAAAACAAATCACTAACATATAACGCAAATACAAATCAAACGGGAGGAGACTAAACACAAGACAACGTCTTCGTGTGTCTCCTCCGTCTCCCCGTCCTTTTTCAAAACCCTATATTTATATCATAGTTAAAACTAGGACATCACAAAACTGATGTCATCACAAATTTTTAAATTTTAAATAACCTTATTTTTTTCTTAATCTAGGTTACATATACAAAAACCCCTTACTTAGCATTAAAATTAATACCTAATCTAAAAATTGTTTATATTATTATACTAATACTACAATATTAACATAACATTTGATTATATTAAAAAATTAAAATTAAGTAAAACACACATGACTCCACGAGCAGTAAAAAAATCATCCAATCTTAAACTATTGATGTAAGGTTAATTTAATAATTTCTTATTTCGATAAAAATTATTATCACTTTACATAAAATTATCGATGTTGGTAATTGATATTGAACCAAATATCGATTATGTTGCGAAATTTGAAATCATCTAATTATTATCGATGCGATATGTCGATTATTGTTGATGTTACCGCGAACTCCCCTCGTCTATACTTTCAAATGTTAATTACTCGTGAAGTATAAGTCGGATTTCCACAAACTGCACGTCTAAAATTTTATTTAAATGCATTCTTTAAGATTTTACTATTTAAAACATATGTTGCCATTTGAAAATTAAAAGTTGATATTGTTTTATCATATAAGGGATGAGGGTACAAATATTATAACTATGAAAAAATATAGATCAAAATGTGTAGTAATAATTTAAAAAAAAAAATTTTAAAAACTACTTATATTTTTAAAGTTATTCGCTGGATCATGATAAAAAAATCACCCTGTATTGTATATATTTTATAACCCTCCATATTTCTTTTTTATTTTTTATGAATTATTAGTACCGTTATTCAGAGTTATATGTATTATATTATTATAAGGATGATCGAAAATTCGTGTTGTATAAAAAAAAATAACATAATCGTGTTATAATCGAATATACAGATTTTGTTTTTATTTATTTATTTTTTTTTAACACGAATAATCGATTAAAGTATAAAGTATATTTACTTGTTATTCGGTATACAGTGTACACCGACGAATCTTATATAAAACCGCCGTGTAAGAGAAAAACAAATCGATTTTCTTACGTGTGTTTGTAATGTATTTGCCTCGTCGGAAATATGACGTTTCCGAGTATACAAGTTCACGAATTCGTGAAATAATAACCGTGGTTATAGATCTATACATCCAAAAACGAATGAGATGGTTATTACGATTTCATCTGCGATTCGTTGTGAAGAATTTTCTAAACGGATATTTTGACCGTGCGTAGTGATAGTACTCGTAATAAACTAATAACAATAACGATAATAAATAATAATAAATAAAAACAAATCAAGTAGATATAACTTAAATTAGAATTTTTAAAAATTGCCATCCTAATGGTGTTATTTAAAACGTAACGTTTACAAGACCGTGTTAGAAAAATTAAAGTCGATCGACAAGATTTTTTTTTTTTTTTTAACGTATATTTTTATAAAAATAAGTACCACGGTCGGCCGGTTGACATTTTTGCGGATTATATTCTCTTTCATCGTGCGCATTCACATTTTATGGTGTAGTTACTACATACCTACCTACCTACCTACATTGTTTTTTTTTCTCTTTTTATATATATAATTGAACAATTTTTAAACCAACGTCTCCCGTTTCAATGGAATATGTCCCCAGACCCCCGAAGTGTTGTAGCTGTTTACATTATAAGCCATATAAAATCCAAATTGGATTTTTTTTTTATATCTTATTTTAAGAGTTCGTTCGTCACACGATATTTTGTCAAATGTACACGAATCGACATATAACTATTCGTTGATGGGGCAAAGGTTAGAAATAATATAATAATATTGTAAGTTAACAATGAGTAGGTATCTATTAGAAAAAAAAAATATTTTCTTTTATAATATTATTTTCGGAAATAGTTAACCGACCATCGTCACGGTATTTTTGTTTTTTTTTTTCGTCACGTTCTGACAATGTCTAACAATTCAATCGCATTTCATTTACTTTATTAAATTAAGTTAATTGAAAAAAAAAGAAAAGGACACTGGTGTGAAGGCAGTGGCGCCGTTTGTCCAAATTTAATGGGGTAGCAAATAGTTTTTAATATATTTGATTATATTTATTTATAATATTATATTCATCTAATTTTTAAGAAATATGGAATATATGCAATACCTATACCTATTTAACAAAATCATAGAGTATAATTTAGTACCTACAACCTACACCAAAGTGGAGTTTATACGGACATGGGTTAATTTTCATTAAATTTTTTTTTAGTTTCAGCATCAATGCTTTTGTCTAGATATCAATTAGTTAATTTTATTGTAATATAAATTTTATACTTAATATGACATTGTATAGATAAAATAGTACCTTTATTTCTTATTAAGAAAAATTTTTTGTTGGGATTATAATCCTATTTTTTAATATTTATTTATAGTTAATTATTATATACATATTACTATATATACGTAATACGTTTATTACTATAATTAGTGGGGTTGCAATTATATAGTATTGTTACCCCATAAAAAAAGATGGGGTAGCAGTGGCTACCCTTCGCTACCCCCTATCGGCGCCTATGTGTGAAGGGATAAAGGTGTAAAGAGTATAGTGCTACGTTTTGATTAACATTTGAATGCAATGATTAATCATGACATTCGTGAAAACGATTTTGAGCGAAGTTCATCAGATAATATATTATTTAGCGATTACAATTTTTACATTTATCAGCCTCTACGGCTCTACGTTCAATATAAATAATTTATTATAAAACCACTAAATGAGTCACCTAAATATCCAAATCTCAGAATCAAGTTTAATAGAGTTCAAGTTTCTAAGTTCAATTCTCTGAGTTATAGTGAAATATTGAAATCAAATTCGTCGAAATTTCAGTTTTATGAAAAATGCCGTATTTTTGTCATTTTTTCTATCGCATAGGGTCAACTTTGAGAAATTCGAAAAATGACCTAAATAAAGTACCAACTGCATCTACTTTCCAACCGGAAACTTAAGCTATTTGTGGAAATCTGAGCATTATTTCAAATAGTAATAGCTAGTGTCTTTAGTCAGGGGGACATGTGGTGTAGTCGGCGTGACAATCGTGAAAGCTACCGAGGTTTTAACTTTTAAGTACCGGTTAGTAGTGGATGGGTGACCGTCGCTGTGAAATATAGCCTACTGCCTCGACTACTACCATCCAACTAAAACCAGGTATGGCAGAAACCTATAGGTACCAAATAAAAAAATTCTGATATTGATATTTAACATTTTAAATTATCAGATATGATTATATGCATTAATATTAAGACAAATTTAATTATTCAAAAAAAAAAAAAAAATACTCTAATTAATTGTAATTAATTTACAATTTATTCAATATAGCAACATGTGTGGAAATAATTTTTTACGTGGATATAAAAAACTAACATAACGAAATTAAAAATTACTTTTAAAATTAAACTAATTTTAACGTCGAATATAATAATATAAAAATTTTACCTAATTTAATTATTGAGGTTAAAAGTAACTAGTTTTTTTTCTTTTTTTTTTGTAGTGTTAATATGAAATAAAAATGATTTCGGTAAAAATTCCGTTATTTTTTTTTATCTCTCTTTTATTGTCAATATCGCGTTTTGATAATACATAAAAATTAAATAACTTTACCTTTTATTTTATTATTATTATTTAAGTAAAATAATTGTAAGTTATGCAAGCGGGACGAGTTCTCAACGCTCAGTAACTGTCCCCCTATTCCCCCTTACTATTCGTTAATAATATACTTTTACTTTTTTGATTTTCGAAACACGAATAATAATTAGGATCGATTTTGAAAAATAATAATAATAATTTTTTCCCATCATAATAATCATAATGTAATAATAATATTATACTCCTACGTACATATTATTTTCAAATAGTTTGAGACAAATAATAATTAGCTTACAGTGTTTATAATATATAGGTACAATACGAAATATTTATAATTATAATATTTTGTACTTACATAATATTATTATATAGTATAATATTTCTCTTTTAAAATATTAGATTATTTTCAAAATAATTACATCTTATCAGGGAAAACTTATTAACAAACCATCGGTACGAGATAATTATACAGTAGGTACTTTAAAAATATAACTAATAATTATTCATAAACGTCCATAAAAGAAGAAAAAAATAATCGCCCATGCAATTGACATAATATATATAATAAATTACACGTATAGGTATATTCTTTCGGATAATATTTTTGGAATGACGTTAAACGCGGGTTGTTATACTTATAATGATGGTCTCGTAAAATAGTTTATAAAATATGTATTTTACAATATGTGAACAATATAATAATGATGTTGTACGTATATTCCTTCGGGAGTACCCTGGCGTACTTACGTCAGAATATGAAATGTATTACGACTAATTTTATCCATAAAAGTGTAACGCGCGTATTTATAAAACACGTTCTGTCTCGGATCAAATTTATTTAAATACGATTCCGGTATAAATTTCATTTCGAATTTCTCAAAATTGATTATAAGCGGTAGAAAAAACTTCGAAAAAATGACGAAAAAACGGCATTCTTCACGAAAAATGAAATTTTGACGAATTCAATTTCTATATTTCTCGATAACTCGGGCAATTTTTAAGATAGAGATTTGAAATTTTTTTTGGGTGTTTACATAGCTATTATATATATGTGGTAAAATTTTGGAACCGTTACGTTCATTTTTTTTTTTTTTAAGCTATAGCGTACCTATAACAGAAAATTGTTTATGATTTTTCTTGGGCGATGCGAACAACTACAGTTCGAATATTTTGAGTTTTTAATGTAGGTAAGTGAATACTTATATTATAAGTTTTAATGCTCATATTACACGAAACGTGTTTGAGACTAAATTAAACGAAAAATATATTGCGCGATGTTTTAGTCACACGCGTGAGCAGTGTTTAACATGTTTTTAAAGTTTTGTTAAAAATATATTCACAGTGTAGAGAAACATCTGCATCTGAGTGAATCCTCGTGTAAGTTAAAATAATTATTGGGGCAAACTTTAAGTTTTACAATTATTTTGTATCTTGGAAGTTTAAAACACGTTTTCTACTAGAAAAAGTTTTATATACCCACCTGGAATCCTAGATACATATTACAATATTCAATTAAAAAAAAAAAAAAAAAAAAAAACAAATGAAAATTTCATAATAATTTATATAAAATAATACACTTAGGTACTTAGGTACTTTAAGAATATTTTTACAATTTCGAAAAATAATACCCATCTTAAATTAAATTAAATTAAATTCTTAAATTTTTGTTCTCGAATAGATAACAATAACATAATACATATTAGTCCTAAAATAATCAATACAGATAACGATTAAATGTAAAATAACCAACCAATATAGATCAAAATTGTATTGGCTTATAAGTACTTAATTATAAATATGCTTTTTATATTTAAAACACGTTTGAAAAGAACTTAAAAGTGCCATTTCACACGTCCATTTAAATAAATATTATAAATTGCATACCTACCTCTTCTAGATTGTTCTAGTCCACACGATGCCATTTGTGTTAGCAGGGGTGGATAGGTAGTTTTTTTGTTACAGGGGTAATTTTTTAAAAAGGCCACCAAAATAAAAAAAATTGCTCGCGTTGCTCGCATTATTCGTATATTCTTATTTTGAAACAATAACTTGTAAAATTGTTAATAATCGAATGGTGCCAAGGGGGACCACTGACATTATACAAGATGAGGGCCCACAAGGAAAATCCCTTTTTACCTATGGGCCTATCCACCCCTGTGTGTTAGCGAGGTGAAAGAATGTTTTTTATTTCAATGAAGGGATATTTAACTATTTGATTTAAACAGCTTTGAGCGGATGGCATGAAATAGTGGATTTTAACTATTTAAACCAGTAAAATTATTGTTGAATGTTTGTGTGTTAAATATTTTAAAAATATCAAAGAGATGAAAGAATATTATAATAAAAACAAATTCAGTGGAAAGTGAAGGAATGCCTTTATTTTTTATGTTTTAGAAAAAAACAACATTTTAAGTACGAGTACTTATTATTATATTAGAAATATTATTTACATTGAAAAATGGCTTGTGTAATAAATGCATTCGTGTCAATTTTGCGATTAAAACTCAACAATCATACGATATTACTTGAAGTGTATCTTTGAAAATAAAAAAAAATACGCACAACTTAGTGTGCTACATTATATATAGTTCAACGTATCACGTAGCCCCAATTCTAGATTCTAGTTTACTCATATAATATTCTGTCTTATATCAAAGTTTTATAGAAAAAAAAAAAATACACAAGGAGAGAAGAAAAAGTAAAAGATATTCGTTTTAGATTATTTTTTCTCTTGCGCAAAAGTTACCACATAAATCATCATTGTTTAATAAACTCATTGTTATTGTATTTGTATCAAAACAAATATTATCCAAGAATGATAAAAGACGGTTAAATTGGGTATACTTTCAGGAAATTTAAAACGATTTTGATGCCTGTCTGAAACAAGCCGTCAATATTATACGTATTACGTGCATTATAATTTTAGGTATAAATGAATATTTAGATGAAACAGATGATATAGATAATAATGATAATGATAATGATAATATATATTAATTATTAATAATGAAATTTTGGAGTAAAATTTATATAAATGAAATTTTGGAGTAAAATTTATATGAATCGCGAGATTTAGTTCGTTAATATTTTTATCATACATAATACATTATATTATAAAGTATGTTTCTGTAGCGATTATTTCCGATTGGTGTTTAATTTAAATTTATAAAATAGTAACAGTCTAACAATGAATTATATGAATATAAAGTTACGGTTTACGCGTTAAATTTGCACTAATATTATTTTATAATTAAATGATAATTAATTACATTACCTATTTATAGAAATATTTTTAGATATAATATTAAAATTGAAGAACAAAATTAATCGTGTCTGATTAGAATATTTTTGGTTTTGAAAAATAGTCATAGTTGAATAGGTTTATTTCTGAGACCTACCAAAAATCTAAATTAGGTTAAGTAAGTATATTATTGTAAAACGATTTATCAACCATTTTAGATTTTGAGGAAGCGATAAAATCTATTGGTTTTACAATGATGTGTAGACAAGATAAAGTATAGGTATTTTTGTGGAGTCTTATTATATTTAAATATGTTACAATAGTGTTAAATAAAATAAACAAAAAAATTTGAAAAATTTTGAAAATTTTATTAAAGCTTAAATACATGTGACTTGTAATTTGTAAAACTCAGTTTTAATAATAATCGTGAATATTATATTTATGATTTTTTTTTTTTGTAGCTATTTAAATTAAAAAAAACAAGGGAAAGGATACAGGTTTGGAAGGGATATTCGGTTGTTTTATTATACATATATTTATATTACCCATAACTATTAATGTTATTGTGTGATATAATATTATAATTATTGTCCTTGTATAAATTAGTTGTAATGAATCGTCCAACACAATAATTATTATATAACACATTTACGCAAAAGGCAAACGAGAATAAATATGAAAAACTATCGTACCGATATATCACAACAGATATGCGGTTTATCGATTATTTATAATAATAATATGCAGAACGTATAATAAAATGTTATTTACAGTGGGTTGTGACCGATCGAAAGAGAGAAAAAAAAATATAAGAAGAATATTTTAATCCATACGTCAGTCGATGTGTCAAAAATTCAAAATAAATAAAAAAATAACACCACCAGTGCGTAATATACGTTCGCGTCATCAGTGAATTATTTATAACGTTCGCGAATTTATTTATTTGATGAAATTCAATAACGTAACAACGTTTCACTTTGACTTTACACGTTGGATTTAAAATAATTATTAATATAATACGCACTTAGTATATGGGTTAGGTTAACCTTTAAAAAATGTAAAATATTATTCTTAACGCTCGGTAGATCCGAGTTGGAAAAAAAACCCCCCCCGATAAATTATTGATCCGAATAAATAGGTAGGTATTTCACAGAGATTTCAAGAGAAATCGAAGATGTCGTTGTGTTGACGAGTTCTTCGAATAAATCTACTCGACTGTACGCATTACAAAAATAATGCGAAGCAGTCATCACGAACCTCAAGTCTCTAGCTCTCAGTCGTCTAGCTATAGATTTTCGTAAATATTATTAATAATACAGTGGGATAGGGGATGAAAACGCTATATCAAAACAATTATTTTATGGGCTTTGGAGTGTTTTGTTTTCAACAAAGTGGTTTTAAATGCAATACTGACGAAAATTTACGACATGAAAATATAACAATATTATGATTACATTTATGGCGGTCTGCCATAAATGCCAGTGTATTTTTGTCAATTTTAATAATATAACTGTACAATCATTTTTATACGTTGAAATTGTTTCATTTCACACATGATAATAATATTAATAAATGTTGCGAAATTGGGGTGTCCGAAAACGTCTGTAAAACAAATTGTATAAAAACCGAACGACGTTTTACAAGGTTATATCTTATATATGAAACTTTTACAAGCGGATAACAATATTAGAATAATAATAATATAATATCACTCGTACGAATAGGGTATAGAAACTGTTTATAACGTCATCAAAAGAAGGGTCTGTGAAAAAAAATAAAATAAAAAATTTGTCGTATTCGTTGTAACTGTTATTTATATATATATATTTTTTTTTTTTTTTTTGCACATTATTTCAGTCTGTGTATATAGTTTTGAACTATGAACAGTTTGCACGGTAGAAGAGCGTTTTAAAACAAATATATAATATTGCGTATACCAGAACCAAGGTACATAATGTTTTCGTTTAATTAAAATAAAAGTTTTGGCTGCAAAGGCAAAACACGTGCCTTTACGTTACGTCACGCATTTCACATGTTTTTATTTATTTTAATATTATATTTTGTAGAGTTAATTAAAAATTTTACGCAAAATAACAAAAATACAATATCTGAACAATATCTTGTATCAGTGTTTGTTTACCTGCATATAATATGATATTATTAGATATAGCATATCAGTTAAACAGTTAAAAATTGATTATTTACCATTTTATAATATTACAATAATAATATTGTATTCATAATTTTATTTAGATTTATTATTATTTTAAATTTACATAAAGCTGTATTGTGCGAAAACTATTTTAAATGTTATTCAAATATTTTTTTTATATTTACAATTATAACGAATATTTTATATTCTGAGCAAAGAGAGGAATAACATTAAGTATGCATATTACTGGTTTTACAGTCCTGTGTACTTTTCTTTATTTATTGTTTTTATGTTTTTTCGGGTAGAAAAAATGATTCAATTGCCACGAGTCAGGTAGATTTTCAATAGAAAATTTCAACTACATACATATATTATTATTATTATTATTATTATTATTGTTGTTGTTGTTGTTTTATTTGCGTTTTATTTTTCGAATATCATTTTATGAAAAATTATCCCAAAACCATGGGAAAATCATATTACTAGCGAAAAAAAATTGATTTAAACAGTTTCATAACTATATAAAGAAATATTACTAGAATATTATTAAAAGACTTGACCATAAATGACATTTATATTTTTTTATTAACGTATATATTATTTACATATGCCGTAAAAATAATTAATTAGTACTGTTATAATTATTTTTAATTTTAATTTAATACTACTTTTTCTAAATAATGATTTATAAAATTATCAATTTTATAGTCTAAAATGTTTCTAAAACACTGTACATTATATAATTTTAACTAAATATTTAAATGTTTGAAAATTGTCAATCACAATTTTTTCTTTTTCTTTTAATAAACGCTTATCTACCTTTAAAGCAATGTATATTTTGTAATATTGTATTACAAAAGTATTTATTTGTTACTAATATTATTAGGTATTATATATTATATCTGATTGAACTCTCCTTGAAACCGTTTTTTCGAATGAGAAGTTTTCAAATCCTAATAATGTATTGATCCACAATATAAGACATAATATAATATATTATATAAAATCTATCCAGGAACCAAAATGACAATTCACGATGGAGAAAATTTACCCCATTGTTATATGGTCGAATTTTTGTTAAATTAATGTATAAATAAAAAAATGTATATTTTATATTATTGATGCATTATATTTGACTGAATTTGATTTAATCAACGAATAGGGAGTTAATAAAAAATTACATTTAAAATCGAATGTTTAGTAGGTATTAAAATATATTTTATTCAGGGACGGATTAAGATATTTTTCGCCCCGGAGCATAAGTATATTTAATCCTCCCTGTGATTCAAAAAACTTTTTTTTTTTTATAAATATCAAATATTAATTTAATATTTTACTATAATTCGGTATTTATTATTATTATTATTTTAATATTTTCTAATAATGTCTTTTTACCAGTCATAAAGTTGCATATTTTATTCCATATTTTGGAATTTGGCACTTATTATTACGTGTAGGTACTTAATTATTACTCGTAAATAATTGTAATCATAATTTTGTTTTCTAAATAGGACATTATTTAAAACAAATTGCGCCTTTAAATTCTGGCATCTGGGGTGCAGATTCCCCTCAGCTCCTTTTAATCATGGCTATGATTTCATTGAATGTTTTAATAAAAAAATTACATTTATATTTTCAAAATATAATTGGAAATATAATAAATAATTATATTTTTGTATTTTGTTAGGTCACATACTGTGATACTCACATTGATTAGTCTAAAATTCGGTCAAGTTCAACGTACATAACAACATTATTATAGAACACACATTGAATTAATATTTAAATAATTTCTCAATAATTATATATAATTTAAAAATCTTTAATTTTAAATTACAAAAAAATTACCAAACCATACGTCGGTATTATACGAGTAGGTACCTCCATATACAAAATTTAATTAATTTTTTCGCTAATTTAAAATATTATTAAGGCGGTGTCACTGTTGAGGGACTATATTTACACCAACGGATAGGCGGATCAATCGGTTATTGTGATCGAATCCGGTCCGTGTCATGGCCGTTAATAATCGTTTTCGTTATTATTATTATTATTATTATTATTATTATGTATAATATTTTATTAAACATTTAATTAAAATATTAATGTTTAAACATGCACTCGTATATTACATTTACATAATTTATACACTATGTCGTATAATGCCTCCGTGGCACGTCTATAACACCGGTGAACGAAGGTCAAGTTCTCCTCGGGCAACACATTTTAATGGGCAGCGTATGAATAATTACAATCAACTTAATTAATTTGAAACGCGCAAGAAACATAACAATAAATGATCATTTTAATATTTAACTCATTTATATTATATAATAATATTATAATAATATAATAATAGGTACATACACCACCGTGTTAAACATTCGAATATTATCTTGACGTGCGTTCACTAACCTATATAATATAAACATTTTAGAAAGTTAAGATAACATATTATTATTATATTTTTATATTATCAAGCGATATAGATAATAATATTCAAATGCCACTATTATTTATTATTTCATACACATTTTTTTAGTCGTCTTAAACGAAATAATAATAATAATAATAATAATAATAATAATAATAATAATATTTAATTATATTTAATTAAAAAAAATTCCAAATACTATTTTCGATTTTGATCTTGATTTCTACATTTTAAACGTTTTGATATTTATATTATTTTGTAGGCGGTTCCAAGGATTTATAAATTAATTTAAATTACACGTTACGATTGATGTTCGAATAATATAGTATTAATTATTATAGCCATGATATTACGATTATGTTTTTTTTTTTTTTTTAAATATCTTGGAAATAGTTAAAGCTTAAACGATTCTTTTCTTTATATACTCTTAACGTGTATGAAATCGTAAAGATTTTTGTATAAAACGCAGGTATAAACAGTTGAATGAATAATCACACAGGCGGTTTAGGTACTATTTTTGTATAATAATTATTTTAGAAATATTGTAAATTTTTTTTTAGTAATTTTATTTATTAAATTATTAATTTTATTAATAATAATGTTTTTTTTTTTTTTTTTTATTAAATCAGTATTTTTACAGAAATATTATAAATATTAATAATATTATTTCCTACGGTTTAAGTATAATGTATAAGTATTTTTTTAATTATAATGGGAATAATTAATATTTCCGTTATTTTCTTAGGGTTAAACTTTATTGTTAAACGATATAATATCATTATTAATGTATCAGAGAATACAGTTGAAAAATTATATTTATATAATTTTTTGAATAATTATAAATTTCAGACAAACGTGATGGTAAACACAAATAAATAATAAATAATATTTATTATTTTCCATTTTCATTAAAATTATTTTATAATAAACTTTGTTTTATTAATAATTAATACAATATTATTGAAGTTTGCACTTTTATATTATACTATCTATTGAAAAACATCTCTTTGATATCTTCAATGTCTCTAAGTCATATATTTTCAAATTCTAACGTTTACCGACAAAAGATTAATGATAATGTACTCGTATTTTCTTGTAATTATTTTATGTTATCTAAAATAACGTAACTTAACAATAAGGTCTTCCTTTGAGTAGATATATTTTTTATAACATTGAAACATTCGAACGGTAAGTTTTCTTATTATGTTTCATTTGGAAAGTATGTTTTTTTTTTTTATGTATTTAACTAACAAACTGCTTATACGTAGGTATATAACATGTTTTAAAATGTCATTGAGAAAGGAAACGTTTTAAAAATATTGGTTAAAAATGAGAAGAACTGATTACTTATAATATTTTTTATTTAAATAATTTCGAAAACATGAAATTTAGTATACAGACTATAAATAATTTTTTAAACTTATACGTATAATTTTTAATTACAATACGGTAAAATAGTAAATTTGTTTCGTTTAATTTTTTAAAAAATAAAAAATAAAAACAGAATTTTTAATAATTTAACCTTTTTTATTTATTTTTAATAAATACCTGTGTTAAGATTTTATACTAGTATTTACTCTTATATGAGTAGTGATATCCAATGAAGTTTTTATCACGTTTTTTAATCAAACAATATTACTAACATTTAACTTTAAATAAAAATTATACATATTATTGTATTATATTTAACGTAATCGTAAAATTAAATATTTTGTTTTCGTTAATTTGAATTTTTTAATAAGTGGTTTTTTAATCATATATTATATATATTAGGGTCACGACCATGAAGAAAATTTGTATACAATCAGGGCTTAAAGTGGGAAGGAAGTGCAGGAGGGACTCAAATACCATAGAAATTTTGAGCGTTCCATGTTTTTTTTTTTTATAAAATGTAAAAACCATAAATTAACCACACATTAAAGAATAATATGAGTCCTACCTATAACCTAACCGATAGTGTGATAGAACCTTACAACAAAATATATTACGTATAAATACTATTTATATATTATTGTCTTTAGAAAACTTATCAAAAATCATGATTTTTCTAAATTGGTGCATATAATTATAATAAAACAAATAATTATTACTTTGTTACTTTGTTATTGAGCGTTCCACCGAACTTTTTTAAGTAGTTGATTAAAGGGCGGAACGCTTTTTTTGTGCTGTCAGAGGTAGGAGGACTGAGTCCCCTGCGTCCCCCCTCACTTTAATCCCTGTATACAATTCGTTCAATTCCTGCGTTAAGTATTTTATTTAAAATAGGTATAACTAATTTATTATAGGTACGAGTATTATCTACTAATTTAAACATAATATTGTGTTTTATCGTTATGTAGCCGGAACCCAAACTTTTCATTCGATTCTTGAAATATTAAATTTTGATACGTCCTAAGTGTCCATATCTACCATGAAGGTACCTGGGAGAAATCGTATTTTGTCAAATAGATAATATGTAAAAAACAATGTTATTATATTATAATAATTGTTATAACAATTTTGAATTATTTGTAAAAAAAAAAAAAAAAAAAAAATAATTATTGTCATATAATGAATGAATATATAATGAATAATATTATTGAGCATTTGAGCCATAACAATTATTCTAAATTACATTTAGCTTTATCGAAAATTATGAATAATACCAATTGAATTTGGCCTACAATTTGGAATGTGACTGAAATTCATTTTGGGGTTCTAAGCCCCCGCGTTCCCCCTAATTAAGTCTATGTAAATTTTATTCGTAGTAACGATATATTTATAATATTATAAAATATGTCTCGCTGCGATTAAATTTTGTTATAACTTATAACTGCGAACGACAATGTTTCGCTTTGAAGTAAATAAACTGTTGCCGATTTAATAATATTGTAAGAAACGCGAAGAAGAACAATATTATCCATTCTATTTTAAGCGTCG
Source organism: Tetraneura akinire (assembly GCA_021307375.1). NCBI lineage: Eukaryota > Metazoa > Arthropoda > Insecta > Hemiptera > Aphididae > Tetraneura > Tetraneura akinire. Next base: position 1,595,951 of record JAIUCT010000012.1, on the reverse strand, counting down.
TGATTTTTTTTTTTTTTTATCAAAGTTACTTACTTCGTACTTTGCAGATACCCAAAAATTACGAACAAATATTACACACACACACACACACAATTTAAGAAACTTTAATACACATACAGTGACACAGTTCTGTTGTGATAATATTGTTGTGTTATAAAATAATATTATCCGGTGTAGATAACGAACAATATATTTTCGTGAATAGTTTGAAAGTACAAAAACAACAAAATACTCGAAAACTCGCGACAAACAGCAGTGGAACATCGACGATTATAAGTGTTGTACTCGTATTTATAAAAGTTACCTCGTATTTATAATATTTATATTAAATTTCTCAAAGTTAAACTGTCCGTGTCGACTAGATTTGTCGTTATGTGTCATTTTAACTCCTGCAGTGTACACATTATTATTATTATTATTAAATACGTTTCGACGATTCGTAATAATAATGAAACTCATACAACTATTTCATAAGTATATCATATTATTGTATTGTAATCTATCTTGTCAGAAAACTAAACTATATGAGCTAATAATTTCAATAATAAATATATTATGTTTATACGCACGAGTTAAAAAATGGACTCTTCCTATGAAATCCAATGAATCTTTTTTTGATGGGAGGGGCGGAGAGCTAAAACTTACAAAAGAGAAAATAAGACATCCGCTCTTCCGTTTTATCTTTTTCCAGTTAAACCGTTTAATATTTGAAAGGATAATTAAACATTTGAAGAGGCTTAGTTCTCTCAAATTTCCCGTTTACTAAAAAAATAAAAAAAACAAAAAAAAAAAAAAAATATATTATTAATACTTTAGTTTCAGAGGCGTATAGTTTTAAATTGTTTCGATACCGCATGAATGTGTTTAAAATTGTTCATAATTATTATTATTATTATGTTAAAATTATTGCTATATATAAAAATGCTATTGAATTTGCTACATTCAAGTAGAACGACTAAATTTGAAAAAAACTATATTAGTTGTGCAGTGCATTTTGTAAGTAATTTTCACTGGGTGACAAAGAAATTTTTTTTCGAAGGGAGGGTGGAAAGGAGGGACTCTCAATAGATTTATTATTGTAACTTATTTATTTATATTCTATACAATAATAAATTCATTCAATAATATTATCATTATATGTACAAATTTATCAATCATTCATTTCCTAATTATATAATTATTTTTCTACATAATTTAAAATTATTCTTATAATTATTCTTATATGAATCTACACGTTAACACATCTAATTTGTATATAAAGTTCCTACCTAGGTATTTAATATTTTAAAATTTCCCAGAAAAATCGGAATATAGTAAATTTTTATTTCAGAAAAATTGAGTGCAAATATTTTATCCGCAGTGAAAAATTCCACCCATTGCTGATGGTGAATATAATATAGTTTATTTTTCGTTATTATTCGACCATCAAAGAGTGTATAATATTATACGTATAGTGCGAGCCAAATGTAACAATGGTTGAAGCATATAATATTATAATACAGTATTGTTTTATAATTTGAATACAATATAATATTTAATCTTATGCATTCTACATAACAAATAAACGATTAAATATTAACATTATACATTGTGATTACATCGCATTTGGTATGTTTAATAAATAATTTATGATTAATAGTAGTTTAACAACGCATAAATTATTTTGGTCCATTCGAGAATCTATCAATGAAGACAATAATTGTATAAGTAGTTATATCGGAAATAAGTTTTATGCGATTTTTGTGTGTTTTTGTGTTTTTTAACTCTGGAAATTATTGGGTAATTTTCAAATGACATAATAATAATACCGTACAAAAAAAACATGAACTATACCGAAATAAAATGTTTTTTTTTTTTTTTTTTTTTAACAAAAAAAGACTCTCAAAAGTTTATGTAAAATAATACCAGAAGGTAAGAGTGCTGTAATATTATGTGTTGGTATAATAAATATGTAGGTAGGTAGTAAATGATACTAGACTAGACTTGTTTATAAAACGCGTATCACATAAAAGATAATTCTAAATCGGGTAATAAAATTAGAAAAAAAAAAAAAAATACCATTTATTCTACTGCCAAAAGGCAAAAGAAAAATAAAAGAAAAAAAGAAACTTTAGATTATTATTGCATACAAAAACTTTTTAAGCAACCGAGAATTTATTTTTGTTTTTTAATGTTTAATCCCATATAATGGTTTATCAGTTAATTCTTTATAATTTAAGTTAGTTTTTTTTTATTCTTTTAATAGATTCTTGTATTCTAATGGACGGAAGAATTTATACAATCACCGATTCCCAGTACACGCTTAAAGTTTATCGTAATAATATTATAATTGTTGCATATCGGAGTTACCATGTTATACGTATTTACCTACTATATGGTATATAGAGGGATATTCACACCTATTATTATGTTAATATTACAGGGAATTTAAAAATTTTGCCTTACGTTCGTGTGTCTAAAGTTTATAGGTAACGTAGACAGGTCACTGTAGGTATATTATAGTTACCTAGATAATAAATTATCACAAAAAGTAACCCCAAAAACGAAATGAACCCGTTTCCATCTAATAATGTATTCTATCTAATATGCATAATAAATTATAATTAAATTTAAACAATATTGCAATACGGTACATCATATTTAATTTTAGATTAAATGCGTATTACTATCGTTATAACATGTGAAGGCGACTTAAATGGATGTTGAGTACAGCGCGCACAAAGCCTCTTTGTGAATTATTTACACGAGATATTCGTTATGACGTTATACGTGTGGATGGTGTAGAAAAGACTTGAATACGTTTTAGAAAACAATTTCGAAACAAGTTATTTCCTTAACGGAATTTCATGCGAAACGCTGCGCCTTTAATTCAATTCGTAACCGGATATCTTTTTGCATATTATTCACGAAACTCGTAATATGTATTATATTATTATATTATACTTACGGGATATATTATTATTATTATATTAATTGAAAATTGTAAACGAAATTATAACATAATTCGAATAAACTTTTTAATTAAAATATAATTATAATATATAGTAATTAAATTAATTTGCAAATATTATTCAAATTTCATGTACGTACCTTACATTATAACGTTAAGAACTCGATATCATTTTTTAAAAATTTGTTTAGTTGGTTTTGTTTAAGTCGAAAATCCGCACTCGTTGAAAAATAATTAATTAAACCGTCGTTGGCATTTTTTGGTCGTATCATCATATTATACTTTCGTGCAATAAAAATTTCCATCTAACTATATGAGTATTTTATTTATCTTCCTAAATTTGGGGGGAATATCCACTATCATTCTGTATAGTGGAGGATTAAAGCCATCTCCTCGGTGTTCACCCAGTGGCGGATCTAGAGGTCATCCAAGGGGGGGGGCGAATTTAAAAAATATTTCTTTTTTTAAAAGTATTTGTTTATAACTTGTGATTCTACCTCATTAAGATCAATAAAACATAAAAAAAAACTCAATCCGAGGGGGGCAATCTCCCTATATCACCTTCCCTCAAATCCGCCACTATGTTCACCACTGTTAAAGTTATGCTATTTTATAGTCATAACATTTTTATACTTAATATAATACACCTATAGCGTTATCATCGGTTATGGGTGCACTTGCACCGGTCGAATTCATATATTATTATAAATCATTTTGTTATCACAAACATAATAAAATAAATTGCGCGCGTTCATATTTTTTGAATAGTAAATAAGTAAATCGATATTTACAGCGGAATGCCAGTACTCGAATGCGGTTATTATGGAAATGTAATTAAATTTTCTTGTGTAAACCGTGAAGTTTATAGTGCGTTTGGAATAATGTTTTATAATATAATATTATTACACAAACTATAAGCGTATCTATATTTAATTAGTAATCCTATAACATATTATTACTATCCAATTAACAAAATCGTTATGGAATCAAAATTAACTCGAAATAAAATACACATATAATAATTCATGACGTTGTTGTACTAATTAAAAAAAATAAATAATAATTATTTGCATATTGTACACACATGTATAGACCAATCGTACCTAATATATCATACCTCTAAAGTGCTAATTATTTCAATTATTGCTATGTATAATTTATAACGTACAAAAATGATTATTGTTGATTTTACATTATTTTAATTTGTTATTCGACTCAGTCTATATTGTCCAATCTATATTATTATTATTTATTATTATTATTTATTATTATTATTATTATTATTATTATTATTATTATTATTATTATCATAACCTCCCACGACCGTGTCGTTTCAATATTATAATATATAAAACGTAATACTCTTAAAATGTTTTATAGTTAAAAGTTTTTGGTGTTTATTTTAACGAACAAACATAATAATTATAATAATGCTGCTGGTCTGTGGTAAATATATTTAATTCTAAATGATTATACATAATATAATATACAACATCACTGAGAACGCAATAACACGCTATTATATTACACCGGGAATAATCCCCGAGATCAACGGCGCCATCTCGAAAAATAAAGAATACAAAAAAAAAAAAAAAAAGAACTAATATGATTCTGAAACGTGAACGATAATGAATCTTCATTTTTCTCTCCTAAACAATACTAATGGAATTCGGATCATTTTTAAAATTAAAAGTCACACAATAGATTTATTAGACTTTATGAACGCAAAATTGAAAATTCTAATAAAATAAACACGCGATAAATTATCATTTTTCAAAAATCAACATTACCGCGATAGGATATAAAAATGGCGCGTAAAGCTTAATGAAAATAAGTAGTTTTACGTAGGTAGGTAACTTTGAAACGTGTCCCGAGAAGTGTTTGGAAATATAATAATTGGTAGATATTTTTCCGAATTCCCATATAAAAGTAAATGAATAACTCGGCTCGACGATGAATAATATTTTAAGACGATCAACACTGTGATAATATAAAATATGTGAAATCGTAATATAGTTATTATTTATATCGGGTATATTATGGTTATTGAAAAAAAAAAAGGTCGAAAGAACAATAATGATAACAATTCAAATCGTTCTTTAAAACGCATTAAAAAGCTATTACATACCTAATAGATATTATTATGTTCGTATTATGGTTATTAGGGTTATTAGGGGCTGGAAAAAGAATCGAAGTAGGTACTTCTTAATAGTCTTTTGGAAAACACGTATACAATGATTGTCAGTTTAGTGTGGTATGTATGGTTATAATAATATGTTTCAATAAAAACCGTTTTAACCAAAAACCCATGTGTCTGTTAATTTGATTAAAAAATCGCAACATATCAAAACAAAAATGGTAACACCGATTATCTCGTATGAATTAAAAATAGTGGTCATTAAATTTATAACAAATTATAACACGATTAAAAATATATAATAGACTCTATCTGGACAAAAGGTTTACCCAGGAATAAACGTGTTAAATGAAGAAAAAAATGTCTCTAAATATTTTCCTCCTACATGATTCAAATTTTAGTTATTTCAAATAACAGACGTGACAAAATAAATGATTTACATATCATTCTTCAACTTCATCTAAATTTAAAGCTCACGTGTTATTTTCATCAATGATCGGTTTAATAATTAAAAAACTAAAGTTACAATTTTTTTTTTTTTATAAATATAATTATGATATACGTATAAATTGAAATAAATCTTTTCAAATTTCTAATATATTAACTTTCACTGACTATTATTATAACTATTATGATGTATAGTATAACATTAGTAACTAAATTAAATTAAATTTTTTTCCAAAACAAATGATGCCAAAATTTTTAAATTGTTTCTAAGCACTCTCATAGCGTAGACATTTTTTTATAATTATATTAATATATATTGGTTATCATATATCGTAATATTTTAACACGTTTTTATCTAATTAAGATTTACAATTATACCACGCATGTATTAATTCGTTTGTGCACAATTTATTATCGCGAAGAAATCTCGATTCATTGCTGTGACATTACATGACACTGGAATAATCCATAAACTGAGATGGGAACTATATACGAAAGAGCTATATATTGTAATGTATATCACCATTAAAATATTATGTTTATACAATTTACACGGTCTTCGTTTAACTTTCATTCGTACGAATAAATGAATAATATAATAAAGGACAGCTAAGTCTCGTTTCCCTATATACGAGTATATAGTTGACGATGAGACAAATATGTGTAGCGAGTTAAAATTTAATTAATTAAACTAAAAACTTCTTTCTCTCCACTCTCGTATGCCACTTTTCAAAGCGTTTACGAATAATATATTCGAATAATAATATGGGAAACCAATTATAAGACTATATGACATGAAAACAGGGCAACTTCATATTCCTACGTAATATATTTCAAAAGAAAAGTTCAAGTTATGGTAAATGAAATACAGAAACAGAAACGACAGTCCCGACAACTAATCCCACTAGATTACGTTATATTATCATATCGTTCTGAAGATATGTATTATCCTTCCTTTATAATAATTTATAAAAAAAGCATATTTGTCTTATATACGTGTTGTATTCATATTTACTAGAAAATGGCGTTATTCTGGGAATGTTTATTAAGATATGAACTATACGTAGTTCATAAACTAATGAAAAAAAAAAAAAAAAAAAAAAGTAAGTATATCTAATGATGAATTTAACCATTTTTTAACGTATCATTATGTATTTATTATGTATAAAATATATTATAATATAATGTATAAATTATAAATTAATTACAAAAAATAAATAAATACAAGAAAGATAGTCGTTTGAATTTAAATGTTATTCGGCGAATATCGTATATTTTTTATGCAATAAAAACAATAACAACACACCATAATAAATGAATACTTTTTTTACATTGTTATTTACCTATCGCAGTCTACTCTTACGATATTCACACATTTATATTGTATTATATTTCTTTTCGGTTTTCTCTGATTTTTCTTTTCAAATTTTTCGTAAGTTAACGACTCGTAACTTATTAGTTAATAATATGAACTCGTATTTACTATGCACTCTTTGATCCGGTCTTATATCGATAGAACTTGATAGAAAGAATGAAGATGAAGATATTGATAGAACTTCTATAGTTTTTTATTTATATTTTGAGTGTCATTGTTTTTTTTTATGGTTTTTTAATAATCTATACACTGTACTATCTTTACTGGTGTCACAGGTATACTTACCTGTTATATTAATGTTCCTACCACCTACGCGTATATTCAATATTTATTTTGTAAAATAAATTTAAAAAAATAATTAGTCAGAGCTAACCTGTGTTTGTTATTGTAGTATAAATTTCAGTATATTTATGCCCAAGTAGAATATTTGCTTATTTACTCATTATAATTTATGTAGGTATAGTTTAGATTTTATTTTTAAGTTAATTCATCGGCGGAAAATATTTTGGATTTCATCATATTATATTATGCGAATAAACAATATAAGTGCATATCATGTAAGATTATAAAAGTAAATAAATTGTAAATTAAAAATATATACCTACCTACTATCATTTTCACGCTTAAAATTATTCACAAATTGTATTGTTTTATGATCGTAAAGATTATTTCCATACCTACGAGTACATTCAATCAAAAAAATATTTTTTAAAATACTAAATTTTTTCATTGAACAATAATTATCTTTGTTTATGAAAAACACAATAAAAGTTTAATGTCAATAAGAGAAACGATGAAGAAACCATTGTTATGTGTTTACTTTTAATTGTATTGCATTGTAGTTTTTAAATAAGAAAATATTTATTGTTTGGGTATCATAATTTTTTTTTTTTAGATATTTTATTTTATAATTTAAATACATATTTTTAAACTTCTTCTGATGCGACTTATATTAATATAGAAATTCAAAAAATATTGTAAATATTTATTTACAATTTCAACCTACTCGTATCTGTTTTAAATCTCGTCAATATTATACACCTTAGATTGTTTCTGTCAATATATATTTTTAAAATCTGATTTTTGCAATCTACTTATGTGTAAACAATTCATACTTTACATCAATATTATAATTATGTTTTTTTTCAATGCTTAAAACCAAAACCAAAATAAAAAAATTTGTTTTTACTTTTATTAAAATTTTGAGATAGCAAATTTTTAGGTGGTACTAGATTTATTTTTATGAACATTTTAATAGTTAAATTATTAATCTTTATAAAGAAATCTTTAGTTATGAATTTTTGCTCATATTATATCGTGTACACCGTTTAATTATTTATTTTCAATTAAATTTTATAATTTTTAGAATAAACAAGACTATAAATCGATTTTAAGTACCTACTCAAAAAATGTACTTAAAAAAAAATATATATATAATATATATTAATTTTTTATAAAAAATTTAATAAAAACTTTTATTAACGAAAAATGAGAAGTTTTTATGACGTTTATTCATACATATATATAATGTAGGTTGCACAAATCAGAATTTTAAAATTCGTAACAGATTAAAAGTTATTGACAGTGACAGCACGACTGGCGGACTGGACATCCCATATTATATTAGATATATTTAACTCTCACAATTTTGTAATTTGTTTGGAACTCAAGTTCCATTTTAAATGACTTAAAACGTCATATCGGTTATAACTTATGTTGACGTTACGAAACCGAACAAGTAATATAATTAACATTTAAATATTCAATCAAAACTTATCAGTGTACTTATATCCCTGTCTGTGTATACTATAGTAATTATTATTCATGGAATATCGGTGAACCAAATACATTTGAAATTGAAATATCTCACTTTATTTTTCATCTTGCCAGTTAACCGCTGTTAAAAATCGCAACGTTTAATAACCAAGTGTCACTATTTAGCATTTTCACATTTCTTTCACTTTTTTTTTTTTTTTTTTAAAAAAATTTGATTTTTTCCCATTTCCGAGAATTTATTTTATTTATTTTTTAATTTTTTATTTCTTATTTTTGTGTTTATATTCAATTTAATAAAATCAATTTATTTTTCAATTATAAAAATATAACGATTTTACATAATTATAGACATAAATTTTGACATTTAATTTATATATAAATATATTGGTATTACGATTTTTCGTATGACACACGAAATACGAATACACGTATATCTTATATCTATATCATATTGAAAATTTAAATATTCATTGTAAATTTAATATCATTTTTTGTTATCAATTCCATTCGAATATGAATTATTTCATATTCATATTAATTAATTAACGTACATACTGTTAATATTGAATATTATAGAGTGCTCATACAAATTACTTGATAAAATCAATCGAATTGTTTACAAACAGTTTGTACGTATTTTACATATTAATAATAATGATATTACAATAGGTATTTATTATTATTATTATTATTTTTATTTTTATTATTATTTTTTTTTATTTTTTTTAATTTTTTTTTTTTTTTTTACTAATAGTAAATAATATTAATTCGAATTACATAATTATTCGCTACAGTGATTAACAGACTAACAATACCTACGTATATGTAAAATCAATAGTTATTTTTACCCCGGTGAAAATAAATAACCTATTCGGTAATATATTAATTAAAAGAACAATATTAATATTATGCGTAACATTATAAAAGTAAAAATCAGTTTTCATACTTTCATTGATCGAAAATCGAATCGAATATATATTATTAATATATAGTCAAGTTAAACTTTTCAATAAAATTTATTTTTTATTTTTTCATTTTTAAAAAAGTATTATAAATTCACTTATTTTATATATATAATAATATTATGGTATTATAATAATATATAATATTATATATTATATTATATTATTATAATATTATTATTAGTTATTAATTTAGCTAAATATTTTACTATTATATAAAAGCATATAATATGATTAAAATAACATTATAATTTATTATGAATATTGTGATGACATGTGGTTGAAATATAAATTTTTACAACGAAAAATATTTTACTTTCGAAATTGGTTGTTTAATAGAGTGAAAGAGTTATTTTAATTTTTATTAAAAGGTGAATATTAGTGTGCTTTTAAAATTTGATTAACTCGATTAAAAATAAAATTTTAATTTGAACTTTGAAGGTATAAATTTTGGATTATATTTATTTTAACAACTATACATAATATATTAATATTAAAATGGTTGGATTGAATTTTTAATTATGGTCGATGTAAATATAAAAATTGCAAAAAATTTCATTTGAAAAATTTAATACGAGTATATTACTAATTAAATAACTAACTATAATGAGTATATTTATTATAATCTAAAAAAAAACATTCTAAAATAATTAATCAAACGTCTCATTTAGTATAAATGAAATAAATTTCATAATTTATGATTATATAGGTATTAAAAAATAAAATTTTATATTAGAACTGTAAACGAACTGTGAATAGGATTTTTCATAATTTGTGTACTTATATATTAATATTCTATTACCTGATCATTAAATTATAATTAACAATAAATTGTCGATATATTTTATGAACGCGTAGGTAAATTATTTGAACATTTAAGTCACAATTATTGAAAAAAAAAATTACTCGGTATTTATTAATAAAACAGGGCTTAAAATTTAAAAATTTTCGTACTACACGTTTATTCATTAATTTATAGTAATATATTATATATTTTAGATTCTGAACGAAGCGATTTATTAAAAATACACTTTAATTTCTGAAAAAATATTTATTTTGATTATCTATCTAGTAACTTGGCTTCTTCAAATAGAGGTACTTTATGTTTTGAAATTTCATGTATTATATGATTTTCAAATAATACTATCTATTTATAATGCAAAAATGAAAAAAATAAGACTATAATCAACTACACAATTTGAAATTTCGTACTACACATTTTATTATTCGTACTACACTAAGAGTGTCGTAGTACACACAATTTTAGGCCCTGTAATAAAATATATAATTGTTACTTTTGTTTAAAAATGTATTATACGAGTACATTTAAATAAATATAAGTTTATATGGACTAACAATCAAAGCTTATCTGCGATAATTGTGAGTCAACAGATATCGTTCCCAAATATAAATATCGTCTCTAATATTGAATAATAATATTTGATATTTTTTTTTTTTTTAAAGTTTCACTCGGTTATATAAAGTCGAGTAAAGAAATGTGTAACGGTAGTTAAAACCACAGATTTAGTGAAAGATAAAAATACGTAAAAAATAATGCTTTTAGTTGGTATATGTTCTTTTATTTTATTTATATTAAGTCAATGAAATATAATATAATTTATGTGCTATATATATATATAGCCTACCGTATTATTATTAATATAAAAAAATGGGTGTTGCTGTCTTAAGTGCAAAGTCCATAAATATATTATTATTTATTTTTTTTTTTATAAGTACAAAATGTTTTTTTTTTAAAAACATATTTATGTTTAAATAATTTAATAACCTAAAAAACAGACTTCTCGTTTGATATTTTCTAGTAGCGTGTATATTATAGGTAATATAACGTATAATAAAAATAGAACCTTTGAAAAATGACAAATACATTCTTGATGAACCATAAGTAGGCAATAAAAAAAATACTACGGAAAACGAGCGTTAAAATAAAACGAATTTAGATAATCACATATTCACATTTTATGATAAGAAGTTTGAAATATTTTTATTGCCTATATATTCACTGGTCCAAACATTATATCATTGCGTACGACTATTAGAATCGACATCGTGTAGTTTGAAGGAAACTTTTTGATTATTTGTACAGACTATATTATATATATATTATAAATACTTGAGTTCGTTCGATTGATTATGTCTTTCATTCCTTTTCGTTTTATAGTTACGACCGGTTTAAACAATATTGAAACGAACGTTCAAACAGACGGTGAATATTTTGTTGACCATCGCGACGTTCTATTTCCTATATATTTCATTTTGCTTCGGATTTTAGCACGACGAAATCAATATTTGAACAACGTGGTTTATATACATATTTGTAAAATACAATTATTATACTGAGGAATTGGAATGAAAATTTTTGTTTTTATTGCATCGAGTAGTCCGCGATCGACTGTATTCCTGAAAAATTATTATTTATTACCGTATAATATTATATTGAAGATACCGCAAACTTGGTTAAGATCAATAATTGTTATTCGTGAATAAATTGTGTTTAACGTGTTTTTGACGTTTTTAAATTATATACCAGCTGATAAATCACATATTATGTAATATAATATAATATTAATATATGACGATGAAATAATACATTATGTAAAATTTCATGGCTTTTACCTATACACATAAATCTTTGATATAGGATATATGCTGATTCTTGAATATATAGAAAAAGAACAATCAGTCGACGAGATTGGATGAGTTCAAATAACATGTCAAGTGTTTTTCATGGAGTTGTTTTTCATTTTCGTTAAAAGATAGATAAAAAAAAAAATAAATAAATAAAAAAAGAATAAAAGAGAGAGTTAGTGAGAAGAAAATACTCGTATTAAGTTTAAATTTCTAGAGAAATCTCAAGTTTAAATACGAGTACATCTGACGAGTAAATGCATTTCCTAAATCTAATCTAATGAACGTTTGAAAAAAAATCTATATTATATATTTATAAACTTTTAGACAAAACAATCGATGACGATGATATTATGGATTTTATTTACCGTGGTAATTCAAATTTATTTCAAATCGACCGAATGCCGAGTATGAATAAAAAATAAAATTAAAAAATTAAAATTTATTTTAATGGATTTGAAAAAAAGTTTATTATTATTATTTTGTTTTTATGTCATGTAGTCATATTGTAAATTGTAATTTCAGTTTTTGCGAATTTTTTTTATTTTAATATTATTATATAATATATTTATTTTTAATATTGCGTTCTATATACAGATATACTCGTACATTCGATGCATTTACCACATTTAATGTACCTATATAATATGTAGAATATCTTTGAAAAGAGTACTTGTAACATATTATAATGAACTATAAATATGCTCAACAGAACGTATAGAAAATAATATCTGCAGACAACGAAACAAATCGAAACGATTCCGTACAATGAAACCACATTATCATATTATTAAATATTTTTTTATTTATTTATTTCCAAGTAATATATTATTATATATATATATATACGTTAACTTGTATGCCATGACTGAAAATTCATCTTTTAAATGAAAATTCACTTCCCCCACATTTCTTTCAGCGATGTACTATTTTACTTATAATACGTAAGTTATAAAACTGATGTTATATTAACCCTGACCAAAACCATTTTGTAATTATTCAAATCATGTACCTATCAGCTGTTGTAAAATGTAATTATTTAAAATGGCGTTTATAGGAACATAATTTAGATACCTACAAATTATTTCACAAATATTTGTTACAGTCATCAATGAACTTTAATTGTGGTTATGATGGTAATATATGTAATATATATATAAATAAATTTCAAGGAATTTATTAATATTATTCTATATCTAAATTCCTATATTTGTCCTTTTAAATTTACCGATAAATAATAATATATGTACGGTTAGGTTAACTATTTTAGTAGGAAAAAAAATTTCAAATTAAATTAATTTTTTTTTTCATTTATAATAATATACGGGCTGTGACCTTTTAATACAACTTAGAAAATATAATTTACATTAATTTATAATATAAGGATAATAGAAAAGAAAAAGAAAAAAATATTTAAAGAAAACAAACAAACAACAATACTTAAAATTCAAATATTGTTACTAACAACTAATCACTTAATATTAATTTTGAAATAAATTTAAAAATAATTAAACTCATTTTTAACGTATTTACTTATGCAATATAATTAAAAATAGGCAACGTGAAGCTTTTTTTTTTTTTGTACCTAAATAATGAATGGATGCAACGTAAAAATCTAATTTCAAATACATTTATCAAATTACACGTAATATAAAAAAGTAATTCTACATTATCTGTCTTCCTTAACTTCGGATAAAAATATTATATAAAGTGATTATGTATCTACCTAAGTTTATTCATTGTTGAAATATAAATTTCAATGAAAATGTCTGAAAAGAAGTATAAATCAAGAATACGTATTACATTTTAAATACTTTTATGAAATTTTAAAATTAAAAAAAAAAAAAGAAAGTTTTTTTCGGAAAAGTTTATGTTTAAAATATTACTAGAATACTCTTAATTAATTATTATTAAACGTGACGTACAGATTCGTTGGACTGACTTTGAGATATAAAATTCAATATAATAGCCGATGTGGTCTACTATTAAATCGATAAATAAACAAAAAATAAAATTATTACACGTGTCTTAGAAACGAAAAACAAATTTCTAGCATGAAATTATTACCTACATAATTAATATTATTAGGATTATTCGTTTTTGACACGGTATGAAAATTCAAGGGAATCAATCACGGGGAAGTAGAATGAAATAAACGATAAGTTTATTATATAACAAAATAATAATGTATCGTTTTGACTGATAATATGATATAAATTATCATATTTATAGGTGCGATCCCCCGCGAATTCCTATGCGTACGCAAACAACGTTACGTAATGAAAAAAAAAAATAATAATAATAATAATAATAATTATAATAATAATAATAAAAAAAAAAAAAAAAAATAATAATAATAATAATAATAAGAATAATAATAATTAATATACAATGGCATATTACAAGAAAAATGTATATAGGTTAGGTTAGGTCAGGTTAGGTTCAAAAAAATTATACTAGAAAATATAATACGAATACTTTTGGATCACCCTGTATACGATATGCATACTCACACACACACACACATTTATATTATGTGTATATACACACAGGCCGTTAAGTACGCCGTCCCCGGACCATCTCCGTCGAGCTCGTAAAATGTCTGCCAGCGTCAAAATGATTTAAACATTAAAACGCGCGCGACGGTGAAATATTATATGGACGCGAGCAGACTGATTAGCAGTAACGACGAGACGTCGAGACGCGCGTATATAATACAAGTATATAATATAATATATATATATATGTATTTATATAATATTACGACCGGTGACGGTATAATGGATATTAAAAAGATATTCCGCGTCGTAAACGTCGAGACATTTTGTCGTTTGGACGTAAAGCGACAACGACAATAGGTATAAAGTCGTACCTGCCCACGCGTTATTGTTATAACTTATAAAAATATAATATATTATATTGTGTTATTATTCGTAAGAATATCATTATTATCATTTTTATCATTATCATTATCATTATTATCTTTACCATTATTATTATTATTATTATTAATATTATTATTATCATTATTATTATCATTATTACTATAATTATTACTATAATTATTATTATTATCATAGGCGCAATTTGGTGGGTGCTTGGGGGTGCATAGCAGCCCCAAATTATATTCATATATTTTTAATTAGGTAGGTATACGAATATAATTATTGGTTATTGGTATTAATATTGAATGTTGTTAAAACTACATACCAAGTAGGTATATTAATAAGATAAAAATCCATTTTATCTTTAAAGAAGTATTATGTGAATTAGGTAGGTACATTACTACATTGTGTTCAGGGCCGGCGATAGTGGGGTGCATGGGGGGTGTCACACCCCCCCATGAACTGAAGTTGGGTATTAGAGTCGGCAATATATAATTGAGTTGGGACCAAAGTCGGCAATTTAGTCAATTTATTCAGAAAGCATAGATAATATATTTATTTTTTTATCTATGCCAGAAATTCAGATTTTATTTAAATTGTACTTTAGATTAACTCTGAGCGAAGCGAAGAATGTATTAGTTTTACAATGATGTGTGTATTTTTATTTTTTTTTTTTATGTCTCAAAACACTTTTACTTCCTGAAGTAATACTCCGATTTTCACGAATAGCATAATGTTTCCGTTGGAAAGTGGATGGATGTAGGTGGTACTTTGTTTCTGTCATTTTTCGAATTTCTCAAAATTAACCCTAAGCGGTAGATAAAACGACGAAAAAACGGCATTTTTCACGAAAACTGAAATTTCGAGCAATTCGATTTCACTATTTCACGATAACTCGGGCAATTTTGAAGTTAGAGACTTGAAAATTTTATTGGGTGTTCACATAGGTACTATGTATGTGTGAAAAAAATTTGGAACCGTTACATTAATTATTCTATACAAAATATAGGACATAGAATATTTAGTAATATTCTCGTTTTATGTATATAATATTTGATAAAATTGACAATTTTGGGTATTTAGGTCTGAAAATAGGTCTTACATATTAGGTACTTGACACCATACCAAAATATTAGAAAAATCCCTAGTCTCAATTTTTTTTTATAGTTGTTTAAAGTTGATATTTTTATTTTAACCGAAAATAATATAATAAAAATGACTAAAAAAACGGCATTATCTGACTGAATTTCGCTCAGAATCGTTTTTTGAATGCAATTGCATGGTCTATCATTGCATTCAAATTCTAATTAAAATTAAACACTATGATTTTCACATTTATATCCCTGCAGCAGGAGTATCTGCTCGTCTTTTTATATCTGTTATGTTTATTGATGACTTCTTGTATTGATATCTTATTATCTTAACAAGTGAAAATTAATACTTAGATTAATAAGATTAATTAATTAATTAATTTAAGATGTCTAAAAGTAGAAGGGTTTCAAAGCTACAAATTTTATTTTGTATTTTTTTGCATATTTCGATGTTTTTTCATTTTAGCATTATTGGGTCATTTTATTGGTTTTTAATACATATTTGTTCAATATACGATAAAATTTAACCTATATTCAAAATATTATCTAATAATAAATTATTATTGTTCAATGTCATGCTCAAAATTTATTAAGTACAATAGGCTTACTTGGAATTTTAATTTTACATAAATTTTAATATATATTTTATTATGTTTAGAATGAATAATATTTCTTCAAAACGGCCAGAAATCCAAAGTATATGCCATCATTTAAAATTTTCATTTTATTTTTCAATAAAATAATAAATAATAATTATATCTTATTTATAAATTACAAATTGAATACAATAATACGAGTATATCCGGCATTTTAAGGTCTTTTTTTCATTTTTAATTCCATTTTGGTGGTAAAATGCATTTTTAAGGGCATATTTATATGTTTTTGAATGCATTTTAATCCGGGTTCTACTTATTAATTATTATATTGGTTTGGAATGGTCATGACCTAAATAATAAATGCTAATGTGAGAAATATCAGTTTTACTAATATCATTTTTTCATTTACAAAAGTTTTCTTAATCTAATAATGTCTACTTGATTTATACATAATTTCATAAATTCTACGAGTGTGTATAATCCTCTCCCTCCCTATAAAATCATCATAGCTAAAACTGAAACGACAGCTAGACACGCAGTGAATATTCACTAAAAATTGCTCTGTTACACTTAGTGCCACAAAACTAAAAAAAAACTGGATAATATAACTATAAGATCGGTTATAATTAGTCGGCAAAAATTGGAAAAAATACATTTATTTTTTTGCTTATTTACACGTTTTTAAACAGTATTAAAATTTAAAAGTATTTGTAGTCGGCACATTTCTACAATTACACCCCTCTACTAATATTTCTTAGCGCCGGCCCTGATTGTGTTATTATTAGCATTACATTAATCAAAATTCATAAATAGTGAGGAGGAAAGTGATAAAATAATTTAGCACCCCCAAAATGTTTACCCAAATTGCGCCTATGATTATTATTATTATTATTATTATTATTATTATTATTATTATTATTAT
>JAIUCT010000012.1:1562698-1578154 GCA_021307375.1 Tetraneura akinire | reverse complement strand
ATTATTATTATTATTATTATTATTATTATTATTATTATTATTATTATGTGTGTAGGTACGATTTGGTTCGTTTTGAAATGAGAAAACCGAAAAAAAAGTCAAGAACAACAACAATAATAATTGAACTCAGAATTATAATCTAGCAAGGTATAATATAAATTAAATCATATGACGTTGATGAATATAATAATAATATAATTATTAAGTTTAATTTTTATAATCCATGAAATTCGATGGTCATCGTTCGATCTTTGGATACGTTTTTACTTCGATATTATATTTTCGTCTTTATATTATATTATAATAATAATATTATTTTATTCTGCGTATTGTTTAAAAATGTATATTTTATTAAAGTTTAAAACAGTTACTTTATTTTTGTAATTAATTCGTTTTAAAAAAAAAAAAAATTATTTAATATATATCATAAAACCTTTTTTTTATTTATTTACCTTCATATTCATATTATACTTAGGTACTGAATTTTTAAACGTCTCTAATAATATTTTAATATCAGTCGTTATTTTACGTACTCGGTATGAAGTCATGATTAAAAAAAATAACTTATAAAGTATTCATATTATATTATAAATACGCATTTTTTAAAAAAAATATACTAACGCAAAAAAATTGAAATATAAATATCATGTTTTTTTTTTTACGTTATTAAAGTTTATATTAAACATAATATTTCTTGTTTTACGTTTAATTAAAATTAAAAAAAAAAAGCATAATTTTTTCCATGTAGAATTTGTAAAATTAACTTATCAAATGAAAAATATATTTCTTTTTAATTATAATATTTATTTAAATCGTAATATTATTTTTGTACATTCGGTAAAATTTTTAATAATTTATTATTATTTCCTTAATAATTTTTCAAAAGATTTTTTTTTTTTGATAGACACAACAATGCTTATAATAATATATACGGATAAATAGTATAAAACTAAACAATTAAAAATAAGACTGGCAATGGTGTGTGTAAAGTAAACAGAGGATCTTAAGGTTCTTTGGTCATATAATAAGAAGGGATGGATCGAGTCTAGAGAAGCTGACGATCGAAGGAAAAATAGAAGGGAAAAGGAGCCGTGGGAGAGCACCAATTCATTGGATAGATCAGATTAAGACCGTCTATGGATATCCTCTAAAAGAGGCCATTCGAACAGCAGAAAACCGTGAGCTCTGAAGAGAGATTGTCGCCAACGTTAGTTGAGGGGTCACCAAACTTTCGTTTTTGGAGGATGGACTTAAGAAGAAGAAACAATTATAGTTACATACTCTGCCGTAGATGTGGTATACTTATTTCAATTTATATTAACCTAGGTATATACCAAATAAAATTACCAAATGCACGTTTTTTTATAGAACATTGTAAAAATTCAAAATATTAAAATAGAAAAATAACCCTGTATTTTTTATGCCTAAAATATTATTATACATGTATACGAGTATATGTATAATATAGTAACCGTTATTTTATTATCGGTCTCGCGATATTGTCACGAAACAGCCATTAACGCGAGCCGCCGTCGACGCCACCCAGATAGATACCCTAACTATAAAGTCGATGACTAAATATTCATTTCGTATTAGATTCTGAGCGAAGCGAAGAATGTATTGGTTTTACAATGATGTGTGATTATTTTTTGTTTTTTTTTTTTTTTTTTTTTTTTTTTTATGTCTGTGTACAAAAATACTACCCGAAATAATGCTCCGATTTTCACGAATAGGGTATGTTTCCGGTAGCAAAGTGGACGTAGTTGGTACTTTACTTAGGTCATTTTTTGAATTTCTCAAAATTGACGCTATGCGGTAGAAAAAACGGCGAAAAAATGACGAAAAAACTGCATTTTTCGCGAAAAATGAAATTTCGACGAATTCGATTTCTATATTTCACGATAACTCAGGCAATTTTTAAGATAGAGACCTGAAATTTTTTTTGGATGTTCACATAGCTACTATATATATGTGGTACAATTTTGGAACCGTTACATTAATTTTTCTCCAAAATATAGGACTTTGAATATTTCGTAAAATTCACGTTTTTACGTATATAATGTGTGATAAAATTGTCAATTTTGGGTATTTTAGTCTGAAAATTTTACTGAAGTATACTTACATATTACTTAACATCATACTAAAATATTAGAAAAATCCATTGTCAAAATTTTTTTTTATAGCCGTTTTAAGTTGATATTTTTAGGAAAACGAAAATTTTAGAATCCATACATATAAATAAATATTCTGAAAACACTTTTACTACCCGAAATAATGCTTCGATTTTCACGAATAGAGAGTTTCAGATGTAAAAGTGGATGTAGATGGTACTATATTTAGGTCATTTTTCGAATTTCTCAAAATTGACTATAAGCGGTAGAAAAAACTTCGAAAAAATGACGAAAAAACGGCATTTTTCACGAAAAATGAAATTTTGACGAATTCAATTTCTATATTTCACGATAACTCGGGCAATTTTTAAGTTAGAGACTTGAAAATTTTTTTGGGTGTTCACATAGCTATTATATATATGTGGTAAAATTTGGGAACCGTTTTTTAAATTTTTTTACTAAATATAGGACTTCGAATATTTCGTAAATTTATCGTTTTTACGTATATAATGTTTGATAAAATTGGTAATTTTTGGTATTAGGGTCTGAAAATTTTACTGAAGTATACTTACATATTACTTAACATCATACTAAAATATTAGAAAAATCCCTAATCTCAATTTTTTTTTATAGCTGTTTTAAATTGATATTTTTAGTTCAAACGAAAATTATAATCTGACTGAACTTCGCTCAGAATCGTTTTTTCGAATGCAATGGTTTATCATTGCATTCAAATTCTAAGTAAAATTAAACGCTATGATCCGCACACCTGTATCCTGTGCGGCAGGAGTATCAGCTCATCTTTTTTTGTGTTTTTACTATTGTCGAAAGCTGTTTTTATTATTATTATTATTATTATTATTATTAATATTATTCTTTATATTATTCTTAATTTTATTATTATTATTATTATTATTATTATTATTATTATTATTATTATTATTATTATTATTATTATTATTGTCTGTGGCCTGGGCGACGCGGATATTATACGAGTATTCGTATATTTACATTGTCCGTGTATACCGTATTATTATTACCACGGTATATTGTGATGACATTTTTGTATTGGAATAATAATGTTATTATTATTATATTGTAATATAATGATGCGCGTTTACGCCGCACCCCGTCACAATGGCAACATTAAAAAAATGCAAAAAGAGTATAACAATAATAACGTTACGTCGTTACGACGGTATCGTTGTTTTATTCAAATGTGGTTATGTCGTTATGAAAATAATAATAATATTATAATAATACCCGGTTACAGGTCAAAATTTTAATTAAACAAAATTCCTAAACACCGCACCAAAAAATAATTAAATTGCCATAATAAGATTATTATATTAATTTTTAATTTTCATATAATGCCTTATTCGAATAATATTATTTTAACTTTAAAGTTACATATAGTATATATTACTTAAAATTTTCATAATGATAACAATCGTTTATTTTATTTTTATATGAGTATTTAGTATTTGTATACAGGGTCGTGCCGAGGGGGTGGTTTTTCGAGGTCCAAATCACCCCCAAATCGGTTGGCTTATGTTTTTTTT
This sequence comes from Tetraneura akinire, assembly GCA_021307375.1. Taxonomy (NCBI): domain Eukaryota; kingdom Metazoa; phylum Arthropoda; class Insecta; order Hemiptera; family Aphididae; genus Tetraneura; species Tetraneura akinire. Next base: position 1,574,481 of record JAIUCT010000012.1, on the reverse strand, counting down.
ATCAAATTAGTATTATTTACAATATAATAAATTGATATACATAATAACAATTATTTTATAATTTACAGGTATATTATAAAAGGCGGACTAATTTCGTGTTTATATGCGTAGGTACTTTTACTTATAAATTTATAATTATATTTTTCCATATTAGATGGGTACTACATTTTTAAGTTAAAAGTTAAAACCATCCCCAAAATGATATCCTGGCCACACCCCTGGTTGTATACTTACTTATATAGTTTAATGAATTATATTCTAAATTTAATATCTTATCTAAATTTTACATTTTATCTTTATCGTTATCAATACGTCAGCTAATGTAATATAACGTACATTTAATTGTAAATTTGGGGGAAAAAATTAATTAATTATTGTAGTAGGTTTACCTAATTTATACAGTACGTACCTGCTTAGTAAGTTACGTATTTTATTTTGTTTGGAATTTTCAATTGCAATGCGTGATATTCCGCTCGAAATAAAATCAATAATAACAATAAAGGCTTTTTATTTAATACAAAAATATAGAGAGTTATGAATATAATATAAAATAATTTTATATTATAATAATTTTATGACTTTTGAGGCGTTGTAACTTTTATGATAGCTCTCCCCTATATACGACACTGTGCGTATATAAAACCGATGGAGAGCGAATGTATACGTTTAAGTATCAATTAAAATTATATTGATTTTTTCCTGGAATATAAACTCAATTTTACAATAATATGTCTTTTTATACATTGTTACTAAAAACGAAACGTGATTATTTGTTAATGTCATCAACTATTTTATCGATTACTAAGTGTATTATTTTGTTATAGGTAGGTACTAAATGAATTATGATAATAATAATATTAAACATATAGATTCTATTCCAGGGGTGGCAAATCTATGGCACGTTGACCAAATTTCAGTGGCACGCCAAATTTAAAAACTTAAAAAAAATATTATTTATCTTAAAAAAAATTATATTTTTAAACTTTAGTATGTGAAATTTTAAGAATCAAATTTAAAAGTTTTTAATAATAGGTAAGAAAATGTGTTTATAAATGTTATAATAAATACCTAATATTAATGATTTTAATAATATGTATTTTAGGAAAATTAATTTTTTTTTATGGCACACGAGCATATTTTAAAAAAACTTAATTTTAAATTTTGGCATTTGACCCAAAAAAGGTTCGCCACCCTTGATATAGAAGATGGTCATGATTCATGGTGATGTACCTATATAATATAATATTTTAATATTTTCTATATCCGGTACATATACAGAAATCAACTCAGGAGAAGGCAATATAATCCGTCAAGTCTTGACCTTGATATTTTTTATTCCAATCCATCATCATTATGGGTTTTAAATAATAATAGTATGTAAATTACATCGTTTTTTTCGATTAAAATTAAATGGGATCAATTAAAAATAAAATTTTGTAAATTATAATGACATATATACAGGGATATATATATATATATATTTAGGGTGTCCCACTAAATCCGTTAAAGGATTGTGCTTGGTGAAAATAAGATATTTTGAAAATTTTAAGTCTGGGAACCTTCTTAATGTACACTACTGAAGTTTTATTTTAGTATAAAATAAAATTTTTCCATAGGTCTAATTCGCGCATGCGCAGTGCAATTTTTAATAGTTAAATGGCAACCCACATTTTTTAAAAAAAAAAAATAATTTTATTTAGCCCAAAATTCGATGAGTTATAGGGTTTTAAAATTATAAATAAATTATAGCTTCATATTATTTTCCTTTCTTTTGATACATGGAAAAGCTTAGTGTTTTGATAGGTTTAAGCTTGGAAACCTTAATGAAGTTAATGGACGTTAATTTTTATCATAATAAAAAAAAATTCCACTCATCCAATTCGTGCATGCGCAATACAAGTTTTGAAAGTTAAATTGCAACCACCACTTTTTTTTAGAAATTCATTTTTATTGTAATTTTTTAAACATTTATTACTAAGAGTATTTTATTCTACGCCCAAAATTCGCCGAGTTAAGTGCGTGTATAATTTTTTAATAAAATACAGATACGATTTAAATTTTTTGTTTTCGTATTAAATCCTCAATACTACAAATAAATATTCAATAAATCAACTTTATTAATAATTAACAATTTCGTTGTGAAATTTTTTTTATTATCCTAAAAATTAACGTCCATGAACTATATTAAGGTTTCCAAGGTTAAATCTATCAAAATTTTAGGATTTTCCTTTTCCACGTATCAAAAGAAAGAACATTAATATGAACCTATATTTTATTTATAATAATTTTAAAACTCTATAACTCGGCGAATTTTGGGCGTAGAAAAAAAATCTCTAAATAAAAAATGTTTTAAAAAATACAATAAAAATTAATTTCTAAAATATAACTTTCAAAAGTTGCACTGCGCATGCGCAAATTGGACCTATGGAAAAATGTATTCTATACTAAAATAAGACTTCAGTAGAGTACACTAATAGGTTCTCAGACTTAAAACCGTCAAAATATCTTATTTTCACCACGCAAAATCCTGTACGGATTTAGTTGAACACCCTGTATATTTACTTGTATATAAATTCGATGAAAAAACAGAAATTATAATATACTACGTAATACATAATTTTCTCGTTCATATATTCATATGTTTGAAAAGTTATGGGTTCAACAATAAACGCATAAAAAATAATAATTTTATCCATAATTCATATTTTCTTTTTTTTTTTTTGTCTTTTATATGAAATAGTCTTTGGAAAAAAAATAAAAATAAGAAACGGGAAAAATATATTGGGAAAACGGGACCAAAAGCGTAGAGTTGAAAGTTTATCGGGAGGACAATCCTATTTTAAACGTGATGTATAATCACTCTAACGTGGCCTACATACACCATGTCGGCGCAATAATATATTACCAGAAGACCAGATAAGAAGACGTCACGGCCGCATTTACTGTCTCTGTATAATATGTTTAACGAGCAGCAAAACGGCAAAATTGCCTTATATATGTATTATATAAATTCAAAGTTTAAACGCCGAGTATTATACGGGATGTTCGAGATGGAAATAATTTTTGCAGGTTATTCGACCGACGATAAGAAAAAATAAAAAAAAATAAAGAGTTACGAATATTAATAAAAAGTCCGACTTGACATTATAAATATTATGAATTCGGCGTTGAGACGATATTTCACACGAAAAGGCATAAATTAAAAATTAAAAATTAAAAATCGACTAGAAAATAACGATGTTAGGCATTACGTATTGTTATTTTGTGTAACGTAATATACATGGCAAACACCGGAAACTCGGTTGAAAGTGATAACATTAATAAACTATATAGGTAGGTATTATTATTATTATTATTATTATTATTATTATTATTATAATTACGCTCCTATAATATAATATTATACAACTAGTGTATACGAGGAGATTACAAGGATAATATTGTGAATTTTGAAGTGTGTTGAAGCGGGTTAACAAACTTTGATGTAAAATGATTAACCATATTATAATGTATGGATACTCGGAACGTGTAGGCTTGCTGCTATCTGTATTATTAATATAATTATTAGTTGTAACATCGTATTATTGTTATTAAGAAAATAGCGAATCTAAGGTAATATGTATTAAATATCATAATACTCGTATATTGAACTAGCGAAAAGAAAAATATGGACGAGGGATGAGAATTTAAATTTATTTAATTTCAAATTATTAGATATCAATATTTGTTTTTTGGTCAAGAAATATACTCAAGAAAGAATGCATTTATATAATATTAAATTGGCTATTTTTGAAGATATCTCCTAATAATATGCTTGTTTATTCGGACTAATAATAATATTTCAATATTACGACGTAACTATAGGCGTATTTTTTTTTTTTTTTTTGAGATAAAATAATATTATTGAAAAAAACTAATCAAATAACTTAAATTAAACTCGGTAAATTATAATACGTTGATTTTATTATTTTATGGTCTCGTCGTTATAACATTATCAATACGATTTTCTCATTTATTTTTCTCTAAAAGTTAAGAAATTCTACAAGTGAACTATTCACAATAGGAATGAAATCAATTTTTAATTTACTACATTTGATATAACTATTTTATTTTATGTTTATTGTGTGTTAAAACATATAATTTTTTTTTTCTTGGATAATATTAATGTACCTATTAAAATATTATGTTGGATATTTTTTACGTGGAATTCAGTTAAACTTTTGATATCTGAAGGCCGGTGAAATATTTTGTATTTTGATAATATCAAATAATATTATGGTTGAAAATAATAATCATTTTAACTATAAATACATAATACGAGTAGTTATATAAATAATATTTTGTTGTATGTTTGTTCAATTATTTACATATTTATTATTTGAAAAGTATCTCTCGTTAGTATTGGCTATTATAAAAAATTGTTTAAACAAAAAAAAAAAAAATTTAAATTTAATAAAAAAATAAATACTCTCATACATAATATTTAAAATTTATTCGAAGGGTTTTATAGGACTTGAAATCATTTCTATTTTTTTTTTTTTTAATTTTGAACGAAATAACATGTTTTTAATTATCTTATATTAATATATCCTGCAGTTATAAATATTATTATCACTTTTTTTAATACATACAAATTAGTACCTATTAAAAAATCAAAAATCATTTGTATAATAATTGACCAATGACTTTTTAATTTTTATAAATCATAAGGTTATATAATTTACGAACAGTGAAACTGTACCGCGTTTCGAATTTACATATTTCGTTTCACGAAAATCCGAGAGAAAAAAGAAAAGCTGATACTCCTGCCGCAGGGAAACAGGTGTGCAAATCATAGTGTTTAATTTTAATAAGAATTTGAATGCAATGATAAACCATCGCATTTGAAAAAACGATTCTGAGCGAAGTTCAGTCAGATAATGTATAGGCATTGATTAAAATTTTGACATTTTTTTATTAAATTTTTAAAACGCAAAATTTTATCACACATATAGGGATACCAATGGATTATATAAGTAAATGTATAGTACATTAATGAACACTCTATAAAATTCTAAGCCTCTAAGTTCAATATAAATGCTCATAAAATCCCTTGTCACCTAACAGACCTTCAGACAGAACTGACAAAACTTCGCTCAAAATACTTTTTTCGAACGCGATGGTTTATCATTTCATTCAAATTCGAATTAAAATTAAACACTATGATTTGCACACACCTGTATCTCTGCGGCATGAGTATCATACTTTAAACAGTTATAAAAAAATCTTAAATGTAATAATTCACAATTAATTGGAACTGAGTTAATTAAAATGTATTTAAACTACAATGAAATTTTTAAAATGTTTAAAAAATGTTTGTCAATTTTATTTAACATTATTGTAAAATATTGTCATATAATATTAAATTTCAACTTTAAACACATATAAAAAAAAAAAATGAGTCCTGATTTTCCTAATATTTTGGAAATACAATAGAATATATATCAGTATACTTCAATAAAATTTTCAAAAATTTTCCAAATTTTTTAGCTTTTCTGTTAATTTTTATTGTAATAGTATTGAGAAATACTCGTAATAAGAATAATATTCATTTAAATTGAATGATTTTCGTTTAAACTAAAAATATCAACATTAAACAGCTATTAAAAAAAAAATTGAGAATTGGGATTTTTGTAATATTTTTATATGATGTTATGTAATATGTAAGTATACTTATGTGAAATTTTCAGACCTTAATGCCCAAAATTGTCAATTTTATCAAACATTATATACATAAAAACGATATTTTATGAAATATTTAACGTTCTAAATTTTGTAGAAAAATTAACGTAACGGTTCCAAAATTTTATGACATGTATAGAGTGCCATGTAAATACCCAATAAAATTTTAAAATCTCTAACTTTAAAATTGCTTGAGTTACGTGAAACATTGAAATTGAATTCGTTGAAAATTCAGTTTTTGTGTAAAATGCCTTTTTTTCGTCACTTTTTCATCGTTTTTTCTATCTTATAGGGTCAATTTTTAGAAATTCGAAAAATAACCTAAATAAAGTACCAACTGCTACCACTTTACAACCGGAAACTTATGCAATTTGTAAAAATTGGAGCATTATTTCGAGTAGTTAAAGTGTCCTTTAGACATAAAAACAAAAAAATAAACATCACACATCATTGTAAAACCAATACATTCTTCGAATAGAAAAAAAAGATGATATACTTGAAAACTTTAAAAATAATAATTTTTTTAATTTATTACCTATTAAAATTTAATTTATTTTTTATGGCGATAAAAATACTATTCGTTTTTTCTCCTTGCAGCAGTCTTCGTCATAAATTTAATTGTTAATCTCGGGCAATTAAAATACTTGGTCATGCCATAAATTACCGTTTCATTAAAAATCTATTAATAAAATAATAATAATAATATACGTAATAATTCGCGAACACTGACACCATCCACGATGGGTCCAAACGTTGAAATATGAAAATAATTTACTCCAGTACAAATTTCGTAGAAACAACCAAATATAATAATTATAATTAAATCCTGTTTCATCGGTAAACATATCGTGTACCTATTTTTTCTCTCCTGTCTTTTCGGTATAATATTAAAATTATAAAAAAAAAACCACATTTTTACATTAAAGTACAAAGTAATAATGCTTATTATAATACCACATAGGAGGTACATTATTTTATAATAGGTATCTCGTAAATGATTAAAAATATTACACGCGACTAAATTAGTGACCATTTTTCATTCGGATTACGAAGAATTTCATATAAACTCTATATTATGATAATAAATCTAAAGAAATATAATAAAAATAATATTTCATACGAAACGGATCGTTTATGAATGATATTCAGATACGTTTGATTCGCAGTCCGATCATTCGGAAACAATATTATAGTTTTTTCCATTCAAACCGAAATGTTATTAAAGTAATAATTAATTATGTAATAATTAATGTGCTTCTGTTTTTAGATTCTGAGCGTAGCGAAGAATGTATTGGTTTTACAATGATGTGTGTCTTTTTTTTTTTTTCTAAGTATGAAGACACTTTTACTACCCGAAATAATGCTCCGATTATAACCAATAGCATATGTTTCCGGTAGCAAAGTGGATGTAGTTGGTACCTTATTTAGGTCATTTTTCGAATTTCTCAAAATTGACCCTAAGCGGTAGAAAAAACGACAAAAAAATGACGAAAAACGGCATTTTTCAAATTTTTTTTTTTTTAATTAAATTAAAACACGTTTGAAATTTGAAATTATACTTACGCATAAAAATGATAAAAAACCAAAATATTCTTAATGAAATATTCGTATTATATTTTTTATTATTTGAACATTACCGTTCTTTTGAAAATGCCGTTCGGCTATTAAAACATTAAAATACATACCTAACTATTCCGTCGCTTTTGAATTTTATTCATTTTTTAATATTTTGCGGTTTTCAAGTTTTCTATTCGCGAAACGTACAGATAGGTACGTGTATTATTTAAATGTAAATATAATGTACTTATCTATGTATTACAATTATTCAAATCGAGTACTCGACGTTTTCATAATTAATCGTAAAATAAAATAATTATATTTTTGAAATAGGGCTTACCAAAGTGCGTAATGTTATAACCTTAATTATTATTATTTTCGTATCCGTTTGAGCGTTAAGCTTTGGCGTAGCAGATAATAATAATATTATAATATTATGTCATCGAATTGTTTTCATTGTAATCGAATCGGTTTTATTCGTTATCACCAGGCGTGATGAAATACATTTTATTACATTTCATTTTATTGCAGAGCGACAATGATAAGAATGTAATTTAATTTTGCAAAAAAATTTCATTAAATATTTTTAAACAAACTATTAAAGTTATTATCAAAGTTTGAAAACTAATTTTGTAAATGTACAGTAAAATCTATGAAAAAGTTATTCGCATTTTTATTGACGTCTTATATATTATAATATATAATAATATCGTAATGTAATAAAACGAAAAATATATCCCAGACATTTTACTTATTCGCAATAATGTGTTCTGGAAAAATGAAGAATTTTAAATGCTGTATATTTTCTAAATTATTAGGTAGACGACGGAATTTATTTTATATGACTATATTGGTATAACATGGCTGTAGTATGACTCGGTACATTAAATATTATTATTTTTTCATTGTTTTTCTACGTTTCGAGCAAACGTACATTTTATGAATATATAATTTTCTTTTTTTTCTGCTCTACTCTAACTTGTATAATATAATATATTAGATATTATCAAATTAATAAAAAAAAAAAAAATAGTAATAAGAAAAATCGTGCAAGAGATAAAACGTGTCTTATAAAAATAATATTCTAAAAAAATTAATACATATTTTTATAAAATTACAATGTTTTTCCACGAAAACGACTTCTTAAAACTAGCTAAATTATCATCAATTTACATATATTATAATTTATAATCTACAAAATAAATTTCAAATTTTCACAAAACGTCTAAGTTCAAAACAGTAATAAATGTATAATTTTATATTACACGCTTTGTTTGCTAACTAATAATTTTAAAAAAACCAATAGGGTTAAATCAATCTTAATATTTCGTTGAATTAAACATGTGAGTATTATCAATATTTTATTTTATTTTTATTAGATATACGGGAAGGGGATCTTAAAGGGGATTTTTAATTTTAAAGGTGATTTTTAAATCTGATACTGATGCGGACAGGCAGTGGTTTATGTGACGTAAAACGTCGCATCTCGAGACCTATTATGCAAATTTTCAATAAATTACCTATCCTATCACCAGAAATATGAAAATTTGAATGGCTGCTAGATAATAATGTACATAATAATAATAATTTTTTTAACATTTCAAACCTATCGCCTAACTATTTACATTTATTTTTTGAATTTGTTTCATGAACAAAGAACGATTAATTTTAAATTTATGAAGAACTCTATCCTAATTTTATTTTTTTCACAAAAATGTATACTTCGAATTTTCCTATAGGTTATAAAAGAAATGATATGTCTAATCAAGTTCTATTCGATGATTTAACCTTTGATAAAGGGGTTACGTGAAGCGTTTGGAGTTCATTTACTCAACTCCAAAAAGTTTTTCCGTGCAAAACCACATAATTTAAAGAAGGATATATATTATATAGATTTCTCGATACCGAATCTAATGAAAACACATCGTAAAAAGTTTCCAAACATAGTCTTATACAAATCATATAATAATAATAATAATAATAATAATAATAATAATAATAATAATAATAATGATGATGATGACGATGATGATGATGATGATGATGATTATTATTATTATTATTAGTATTATTTTAATATGTATTATATTTTTAGAATCGGATCTACAACGTTATATATTTATAATCACCATTTTATTTGTTTTTACATAATTCATACACTTGTTTATAAAATCGAAATCATCAAAATATTATATGAGAACGGCTGCTCGGGTTCCGGGTAGTAAATTGTTTGCTTTATTATTCATTTGATTTATACTTCGTTTTACGGTAACATAGGATAATTGGAAATATTTATTATTCCGGTTAAATATTATGTATTTTATACATGTTTTGTTGTTGTAGTTGTAACTACACAAAATGGATTAAATCGTACAAAATGTAAAACAAAATATAATACTGTTGTTTTGTATTGTAGACATGACGTACCTAAATGTATATACAGTTCATATTATAATACCTGCTATAAAGTATTTTTTTTAATTACACGTTTATCTTATGTTTAAAATGTATTTTAATTATTATTATTATTATTTTTTATTTTATTTTTATTATTATTATTATTATTATTATTATTATTATTATTATTATTATTATTATTATTATTATTATTATTATTACGATAACATATTATTATCACGTTTTTAACCCGACCATGTATTATTAATAATTATAATAATAATATGTAGGTACCACTCTTTTTTGAAGACCGAAAAGACATATTATAATATGAATTCGATTCGAGTGCTTTAGGCCGTAAAAGGATTACAACGATTCACATTGTTCGTAAAGTTTAAACTTGAAACAATAAAACGACAAAGGAATAAAGGATTAATAATAAAATATTTTTTTTTTGTCCAATGTGATTCGATTTCGATTAAATGTGAATCAATTAACATCGCTTTTAATTATAATATATATTTTTATACAATATCAATATTATATTACATTTTGTACATAATTAAATTTCTCGGTAATATTGTGTTAACGGCCAATGTAGATTAAATATTTCTTAATATTATATATCAGCTACTTATCAAATATTATTATAATTACTTTTAAAAGGGTTTACAGATAAAATAAGATATAATATTTCCATCTTTGCCACATTTCCACGACAATTGATTATTGTTTATTAACAATGCACGATTTAGTATTTAATGTTATACTTATAAATTATAATCGTGGAAATTAAAATATAATATCTCCTCGAAAATTTATCAATTTGAACGTCTAAGCTAATATTAATTTATCAAAAAAAAAAATTATTATAATTAATTTTTATTACTTAAAAATACCTTCGTACAGGTTCATATAATATTAAATGACGACACGTTTTTAGCGTACATTTTCGTGTAAATTTCCACGGATTGACATTCTATAATTTTATCAACGATATTTTTCATTTACCTAAGAAATAAAATTTCATATGGTGAAATGTGTACCTCTGTCCTCTATTATTATATTATCATTTATCGTGGAATGCAAAATCAATATTATAATGATCATTATTGAAAAATAATACTTATACCCTGACGGTAGTATGTCGAGACATAAAAATATACGTAATTTGAAAAGTTAAAAGGAGGAGGAAAATAAAATTAATAAATGCCATTAATAATAATTATTATAGGTGTACAGTTTTCAGTGAGATTTTAACTTTAGAGTTAATTTTATGACTGGAGTTTTAAAACAGATAATACGAGTACACAGAGCCCGGAATAATCATTTATTTGATATAATATCATTATATAATTTCGTTGTTCTAATATAACGAATACAAATACGAAAAGAAAAAGAAAGAAACAAGATACTACGGATAGTAATAAGAGACATAAAAAAAAAAAAAAAAAAAATGTATACTTATAACGATTAGTTAATCCGATTAGTACCTTCAAAAATTATACCTTACAAAATGTTTACAAAATAATATCTTTATGATTTTAAAACTTCATTGTGTTTCAAATTTAATTTTTACTTTTAAAAGCATTTTTATATAAATTTCGGATTATTTTTCGAGAGATGGAATGATCGGGATTTAACTTTTGGCGAAGTAAAATCGTTACGTCGTTGTGTTTTGTATATAATTCGTTAAGATATTTTAATGATTATTATAATTAAATATTTAAATATGAAAGAAGCAATTGTGTCTAGTTTGAATGCTATTTTTATTTATTTATTTTTTTTAATTTCAATGAAAAATATCTTGGCAATATTAGTTTAAAGTGGATAATTTAATTATGAAAAAGTAATTGCAACTAGTTTGCAAAAACAACGATCAAATGACGCGAATACAAAATAATTTTATTTCTTATAATTACGCGTTGTGCAATTGAACAAATTTAAAATTATATCAAAATAATTGAAGTTTATACGTCATAATAAGCCTTCGTTTTAACTAGTATTAAGTTATAATAATAGGTAATCATTTTAATTATTAAAAAATAATATTATTATTATTATTATTATTATTATTATTATTATTATTATTATTATTATTATTATTA